>VZTN01034382.1:352231-590145 GCA_013400515.1 Erpornis zantholeuca | reverse complement strand
GAAGCTGATCTGGAGCTCTTGGCGCAGGAATTTTGTACACCTCACAGTTAGGTGTTTTGCATATAAATGTTGGCAAATTAATGGCTTGGTTGCCATCTTGTAATTAACCCACTTAGTGGTCTTGCACTAAGTAGCATTTGCACACTCTTGGGTGGTGGTCTAGCTGTTGGGAGTCTACTGTTTCCTTCAGAAGAATGTCTTAAAGAAGAGAAGAAATAGGGAGAAAGCTATTTGTCTGTATAAAGAACAAAAAACATACCAAAGGTGTGTGGACACAAGAAGCGAGAAAAGTTGAATATCATGGATTCATAGAATGGTTTGGTTTAGAAGGGACAATAAAAATCATCTAGTTCCACTCCCCCTGCCATGAGCAGGGACACTTTCCAGTCGACCAGGTCAATTAAAGCCACATCCAACCTGGCCTTGAACACTTGCAGCAGTGGGCATTTAGCACTTCTCTGGGCAACCTGTGCCAGTGCCTCGCCACCCTCACAGTAAAGAGTTTTTTCCTGATGTCTAATCTAAATCTGCCCTCGCAGATTTAGAAGCCATTGAAGCCATTCCTGCCTGTCCTATCACTACATCCCCTTTTAAAAAACCAGCTTCATGTAGCGGAAGGGAAACAAGAAATAAAGCAATATCCCTTGCTAACTGGGAGCAGGGCTCTTGCAACAAATCCTGACTGAGGCAAATTTTCTTCCTCCTTTTCACGTTAACACAGGAAAACGTGCTGCCTTTCCCTCTTTCCAAATTGGTCCTCCTGCATGAGCTGTGATCTTGCCAAGTATAGAGCATAAATACATAAAAATATTCCGTGTTTGTAGTTTTGAAAACGGTGTGTTTAGAGTCAAAAAGAATATTCTGAACAAATTGGTACAGGGACTGTGATCTGAAAAAACTGTACTCTTGTATTCTAAAAGCAGTAATTTTGGACTTCGAGTCTCAATTTACGCTTAAAAGAAAGAGGTTTAACCTTAAAAGGAATAAAATGGAGCACAAGTTTACTACCTAGCTTTTAATATCTTTGCAGAAGACATATGTTTTGCAATAACGTCAGGTTTTTAAAGTTTTGTTTTATCATAAAATAGGCTTTTTGAGTAAATTGTTTAATCAGAAATGTTGGCAGTAAAACCCAGTTTTCATTTTCTCCAAAATAGCTTTGGTTGGTTGTTTTTTGGTGGTTTTTTTTTTTTTTTTCACGCAGAATATTTATGGAAAATGTTCCTATTTTATGTTTTCTGTGGAGAGAAGTTTATGACTGGTTCAGTAAACTATTTCATGCTTTCACCAGTGATATCACTGCATTTTTAAATGTCAGACTTAAAAATCCGAAGTCATTCCTTTGGGGGGAGGTTGTTTTCCATCCTCTCCATTGCGGGAAAAGCCTAAGGAGGCCGGGGGTGCCATTCCCAAGTTTACTCAAGGGTGATGCTCCTGGGTGCTGGCCTGAGCCAGCTGAGCTTTTCTGGGCTGTTGACTTTATTCATCTCCCCGCATATCCACAGGGCAAGCATTTAGGCAGGAATGCTGGCTGTTTTAGAGACGGACAAAGCCCTCTGCTGCCTACCCCTTCCCCGTATTTACTGCCGCAGTCGGTGATGGTTTGCATCACAATCGCCCAACCAGTTCTCCCGGGGCTGAAAGACTTTATCTTGCGGGTTGTTGGGGTGTTCATTTGTTGCTGCGGTTGTTAGGCAGGGTTTGCAGACAGTCCCGAAGGTTGGGAAACACTTGGTAGATGGCATGTGCTGATTTCCAGCCCTCCGTGCAGAGTCGCAGACTGAACCGTTTAGGTGGTGCTGCCCAGCCAGGTATTTAAATCCTCTTAGTCAAAGACAATATCCCCCACTTAAACACTACCTGTTATGGCGAATTCTTGCACAAGTATCTTCCTTTTCATCTCAGAAAAGCCCCCAAGCTATTCTGAAATCAGTGCTTCCTTTCCTTCTATGAAATATGTTCCAATGGGAGTGCTTTGGTTGTGGGTTTCTATGTTGATGAGACTGAGTGAGGACACCCTGGAATATGCCAGTGAAAAAGTTGGCAGAAATTATAAATTTAGATATTTTGCTCCGTGTCTTAATGAGCTTTTTAAACCTTTCTACTGACTTATCTTTACTTTCTGCTTCCAGGTTTTGCACTTTCACTGTCATTTGGAAAGTCAGTACTGCAAAGAAAAACATTGCTAGAAAAAGAGAAAATGTGTTTTTTCCCTGCTTTTTTTTCCCATTATTTTTTTTTCCATCTCTCCTTTTTTTTTTTTTTTTTTTTTTCCCATTATCCATTAGAGGATAGGAACTGAAATGACCAGTAATTCATGAACCTTGAAAAAATCTCCTTTAAATAACAGGAAAGTTTAATTGTCCATTGCCCTTGGGGAGTATTTTTGAAGGTCTGTTGCTAATTCTTGTTGATTTCGGGATGAAATAAGAGCCTAAACACCTTTTAAAATTCTTTCTGGTAGCACTTAGGGCACTTTATAAGTCAGTGGGATTTGTGTGCTTATGTCAATGAAGGACTTAGGAAAATCATATTTAGCAGTTTTGGAGGCAGACATAGTGGAAGCTGCGGGAATTTGTTTTGCTAAGTTGCTTAGGCGCTGCCGATAATCTGAAATGATTGCAGGTTTCCTATGTAGAACTTAAAGTCCACTTCCTTTGGCCCAGGATCATTTTTCACTAGCTTTTCTGTTTCACAGTAGAAACCATGGGGGCCCATCATCATTCTGAAAGTAAGGCAATATACAAGAAGCTGAATTTCCCTAAAGTGAGAAATCTTAATTACAAAGACTGAGGAGAAGAACAGCCTTCTGCAGTTAATACGGCATGTATTATCACTCCATAGGCAAGCGGGCACATCAGTTCTTATCTGACTTTCAAAATAAATTCACACTCAGAGTGATCCAAGGCTCTTCCGTGGTGCTGGTTGCATCCTGCTTGCTGGGAAAAGCTGATTCTGCCTCCAGCTTGGCTAGTGCTGACTGTCCGTGTCAAGGTATGTGTCTGTGAGGCCTTGTGTGCAGAAAAATCTTTGATTTCAGCTTCAGGTGAAGCTGCAATCTTGAGACGCATGTTTTCCATCTCTTTTTAAAAATATTTTTGGTTTCTGGTGTTTTTTGTTTTGTTTTGGGGGTTTTTTAATTTTTAAAATTTTTTATTTGCACAAACCCATACATTTGGGGCAGGAGCAGCAGTAAATCTCCTAGCAGTGTGTTTGAGAAGGGTTTCCTTGGAGAAATGCTGGATGCACTTTCAGAAGGCAGGACGGTGCCTCATAGCAGGAATGTTTTCTGCCGAAAAGTAACATAGGGTGAAAATAACTCTCCCCTAAAACAATCCTCATCTATCCTTTGCTGTCTGCTTTCTGCCAGCTTCCATGGCTGCTGATGGGGTCCAGCCAGAAAAACCATTAAAGATAGGCTGGATGGGAGATGGGTCTTTAGAAAATTTATGTTAGAGTTTTTTAAATTTATGTTAGTTTTTTAAATGCTCTAATGTTAGAGCATTTAAAAAAATATGGCTGAGTACTTGCCGTAAGTAAGTAGTGGTACAGAGCATGACTACCCTTTTCCACTTCCATTAATCTACCATTGGAGTTCACTGGGATAGCTTAAGCCAGGGTTTAAGCTAGGTGTGTTCCTTCCCTGGATTCCCACTTTGAATCACAGCCTCAATGTGAGAACAATTTTAAACTTACTAGAAGGTTCTGAGTGCCTGTAAAAATATTTCTGAAGCATTGCTTTCCTGGGATAGAGGTGTATAGATGAGATACTGCTCTTGGCTTCATGTGGTGCATCCAGAGGGGGTCTGAAATTTCCTGGTGGTTTGTGATTAAAAGAAATCTGTAATAATAAATGCTGGAACAAGCTGAAAAAAAAAAAGTGAAAAAAAATTCAACCTAGGGAGCCTGTTTTAGTTCCAGGAGTATTTAAACAATCGTTAGACCTTAAATATTGGAATTAAGGGTTTGTTTTCTGAATATTGCTGCCAGCTAGCAAGCTTTGGGATGCTGTAGAAAAGCTGAGGGATTCACCTGCTAAATTTAGCTCTTCTCCACTCAAAATCTTCTTCTTCGCTTCTTTCTGAAAGCATTTCCGAGCAGATTTTTCTGCCTTAAAATACAGTGTGGTGTAGAAGATGTAACATAACCCTCCTAAACAAAAATACACACTTATCCCCCCCTCTCACCAGCTTTATTTACAGAGATCCTCCAGACCTCTCCAGCCCCTGCACGAGGTTTCTTCAAAGGGGAAAACTTTCAGAGACTTAAATACTTACTTTGAAATGGTTGTAAAGATTGCAGCTTCTGGAGCAAAGCCTAGCTTTTGCAGGAGTCTGTTGGCCAGGTGTGAGAATCCATGGGCTGCTGGCCAGTATCAACCCCATACATTAGGTCTGTGGGCCAGTGTAAACCCAATAAAGCATCTTTGAGGTCTTGCAGCTTTGAAGTTTTGGGAAGGAGTCTTGCCAGCCCCAAGGAAGGGGCTCTGAAGTTGGAAACAGCCACGATTAGTTTAGGAAGGATTTGCTGGCTTGATGTTTCGCTGTGGGATGCTGCAGACATCTCTGAAGAGAGGCTGTTTGCTGCTGCGCTGAGATTCCTGATTTCTCTCCTAGCTATCCCTAAGTCTCAAGGAATTGTTGGATGAATGGTTTTTATAGTGCTTCTGGTTTATATTCCGGACTGTCTGGTGGCATCAATCTTGATTTCTGTGAAATATCAATTGATAGTATAAATGTGTTTTTAAGTAGCAAAATGCCATGGAGTTTAATATGAAAATGAAGGTGTATTGGCAGAGGCTAAATTACATGCTGGATTTAGAAAACAGAGCGGATGGCTGTTCTGGTGTGGATTGATCCCAAGCTGGTGTGAATTCCCGAGGGTGTTTATTGCGTTTCTTGCTAAGGTGGGTGATGAGTTCACATCATCTGTGTTGCCCTGGGAGCCAAGGATAATGTGTCCCTTGCGTACTGGCTTCAGTTCTTATTTTCCTACTGTAAACTCTCCATCTGAGCATGGACCTGAGATCTGTCCTGAGCTGGGATGGGTATGGTTTTAGCTGAGTTCAGTATCTTGTCTCAGTATTCACCCAGCTTTCTACAGCAGGGAGAATTTTGAATCAATCTGTTGGTTTTGATGTACTGGTACCTTAGCCTGTAGCGGCATGAGCTTTATTGAGTGAGGTTGCTTTTGACCTTTCCAAAGATTCTTCTGGTTGTCATTAGTCTGTCTGGGTGAATGGAGGAGTTGGCAGCCTTGGCAGATCCCCAGCTGTGCTTCCTGCTCCATTTGGAGACAGAGATGCGTGCACCAAAGTGGCTTTTCATTTTTGCTGCTCAACTTTCATGGCACTCGACTCCCCAAGTGCTGATACAGTCAATCTTTGCTTAGGTCTGTAGTTCTCTAAACTTGTGTGTGATGCATCATCAGGATGGTGCTAAAGCAAACTGTAAAAAGATGCTTGCCGTGCAGGTAAGCACTTATTTTTTGTCTCCACTATCAAATAAAGTGCAATATTTCCATATATTTTGCATTTATCCAGCTATCTCGGTGCATAAGTGATGCAATTCAACTTGTAGTTTTCCTTGCTAAGAAGTAATACAACTCTTCACTTTAAATAATTTTGTGAGTAATTTAAGGATCAGTTGGTCCTGTTCTTATTACTCTCTAGTTTACTGTGAAGAGAGCTGGACGTCTCAATTTTGGCATGTATCAGGTTTGAAGCTGCTTCGCTCTCACATAGTAGATGATGATGGTTCTGTCAGACAAACCCTGTTAAAACTTGTTCATTGCTCAAAATGGAAACACGAACAGCTGCTTGTTGCTTGTCTGTGTCTTGGCTAATTTTTGGGGATGGGTTCGTACTCATTTAGTAGCAGTTGTATGATAGCTGTCAAAATGTCTGATTATTTATAATTTATAAAAATAATTATTTATTAATTTTACTTCAGTGTTTAATTCATGTTTCTAAATGGCCTGACATTGCTCATGTAGTGTCAATAGAAAATTTAACTTGCAACTGAAGAGGAAGTGCTCTATTACTCTGAAATAGAAATCTGAGCATCCCTGGATATAGGAGGAGCCTTTTATTGACCTTCTTTGCTGCCACAGCTGATCACCCCACAGGTTTTTGACATGGAATTCTTCCTGTTCTGTTGTCTTAGAGGTGTGGAGCAGGGGCAAGGTGATATGCCGAGTCATGCAGGTGCCCTGGCTCCCTTCCCACTTGGCTGTGCTCCCCCTGAGCTATGGAAATTGTGTCTGTGGTTGTAACATTAGTGTAAGGTGGTGCTGGTGGTGGAAAGTGTGCTTGCTGAGTGATATGAGACCCGTGCACAATTAATAGGGTAATTACTTGAGCTGGTGAGCAGAAATTGAGGGCTCTTTCCCCTCCCTAGGCTTGGGGTACTTTGAAAAAAAATGTGAAGGTAAAAGAGTCTCTTCGTTTGCCTTTCCTCCAGGGCTAATAAAACACTTAAAAATGCTGCCACCTTCTTTCTACTGATTTTCAGGCCCCTTGGCTTTCTTGGAAGCTTTTTTCTGGTGCAGTGGCCAGAAAGTGATGCTCACATCCCTGAGCTTCTCTCCCTCAAGACATCTAGTCATAGTTGCATGTGTGTGAAAAAGTTCTTGGAGAATTTTATCTCCCAGTTAGATCTTGGTGCTACTACTTTTACCTGGTGGATCTAGTGATTTTTTTTTATTCTTTTGTTTTTAAATTCTGTTCATTTACTAATACTGAAAAAAAATTTTAGAGTGGCATGATGTTTTTTTGTTTCTGTTGCTCATAGAAGTAAGTGAAACGCCACTTAAGCTGGACTCAAGTCTCCTTGTAGAATAGAGGTACTACTTGGATCTCTTCATGCAGTCTTGCAGTAAAATAATTTTATGTTTTCCTTTAGATATTTTTGTTCGTACGTGTGGACAAGATGAATAGGTCCATTGCGGTTTCAGCAGCCCTCACAGTCCCTGAGAAAAGGAGGAAATTATGGAGGCATAGGAGGGAAGTGCTGTGACCTGAATCACACTGAACAGCTGAGCAGAACCTCCCAGAGAGGCTTGTTGATAACCTCCTCCCTTTGCTGGGAAAACAGCTTTGCTGATATTTAGGGTATGCACAAAACTCTATTCCATGATCCAGAAGGGTAAGGGAGGAGGGACAGAGAAAGCTTGTTCCCTGGGCCAGTCAGCTTAATTGCTGCCTCATGGTGCTGTGTGGGTGAGCAATCTTGGTAAAGGAGGATCAAAGGAACAAGATTTTAAGGTCATTGCTGCTGTACCAGCTCCAAGCAGAAACCTTGGCACTGGAGCAAGGACTTCTGTTTTCAGGGCCACCTGGGAAATAATGCTGTATTTTTTTCCCATCCTAGTGGTGGCAGTACCCTAGTGGGCACTGGTGGTGCCTAAAATAAACCTTTTCCTGCTTTGGAGATCAGAAAGGTTGTGGCATTTCTCATTTAAACTCAGTTATTCAAGCCCATGGTTTGAAGGGACTTTTTGTCTGTTGAACATAATTGTAATTCCCGAAATTTTAAGCTCAGATAACTAAGGCTGAGTTATAGAAGTCTGCTTTTCGATATCTTATGCAGGAATAATTTGTATCCAGAGAGAAAATAGTCTAGAAATGGTGGTATTTAGGTGAGATACAAGTGAAATAATGATTGTGCTGTGCTGGGCAATTTATCTAAATGCTTTTTACCTTTGAGCTGTGCATGGACTGACACCACTGTGGGCTCCAGGCTGACCTCTTTGGTGGGTGCTTGAGATGACATGCAGAAAAGGAATTTGCACTTGATAATTTTGAAGTTTTAGAGTCCCAAGTGTGCGTAGCTGAGGCGTCATGATAAGAATCTTGAAAATTTAAGAAGCACTAAGCAATGTATTTGTACAAGATGAGCAACTTTAAACATTCACTTTTTAAGGCAAAATTATTTCCAGAATTTATCTTCTTGACCTGCTGTTTAACTATAACACATAGTTCCAAATCCAATGCTTTTATAAATGACCATTCCTGTTGCCAGTAATAGGTCTTAGGCAGTACACTGCCATGACACCTGACTTGTTACAAGTACACGTTTTTATTAATGGGCAGATAAAGTTGCTGTTGCCTTGCATCTTGTGGTCATTGCCTCCTGGAGTATAAATACACATAATAACGTTGTTTAACGTGACACGTACTGTTTCACCATATTGACATTTCCATTCTAATGCACTACACCTGTCTGGTGAAGCTACCTTTAATGTGCACCACGAGCATAAAAATCATCAGCAGGAAAGGAAAACAGCCCACTCGAAGAAATGATAGGTAATTTAGTATTGTATTACTTCTGGGAAAGTTTTATGTGTGAACAAATGTTGCAGTTTTTCAGAGCGTGCTCCAAACCTCAAAATGTGTTGTGCAACCAGCATAATGAAATGGTGATTGAGCCATGGGAAAGGTGCTGCGTCTCCCAGAGGGAAAATTGCTCCTTCTTACTCATTTAGCCTCTGGCTGTTCTAAAGGAGATGCAGTCACAGAGTACAGAAGTTGGATTATGCACAGCCCCCACTTAGCTGACTCTCCGTCTTTATTAAATTGAGTGGAATATCTTCAACATGAAATACGGAGGGAGGAGAGGGAAGGTGTCTAGAGATGCCAGGGGAATAGAGCTAGAAAGGCCTAGGGGGCTTGGGGACTTGGACTTCCAACACAAGGAAATGCAGTAGAGTCTGCTGTTTTCACTGGGGAGGAAAGCTCATTTTGTTGTTTTTTATTTTGCTGTAAAATTTGAGAAGAGGTAGTGGAAAACCAGTGAGATTTTCCTTTTTTTTTTAGTGCTCCTGAAAACTTCTGGGAGAATTCCAATTTGCAACACAAAATTTAATAGACTCTATTGCATAAGGTAAAAACACCATCCTTAGATATCTTGGAGATATAAAATCATATGCAGGGGTGTTCCTTCATGCTGAGCATTTCTTCCCCCTCTGCCCTGTGGGCACTGTAAGTACCAATATCAACTGGAGCTTCATTTTGCCCAAATCTTTCACATCTTCCTATGGAGCCCCAGCCCAGTAAATTCATAAGTTTTTCTGGTTTTTCTTTCTTTTCTTCTTTTGTCCCCAGAGAAGTGGTGCTTGTGCTTTGGCAAGTGTAAATAAGAAGTGACATGGTCGGCGGGAGCGGCTCTGAATCGGCCCTTGTCTCCCATTGTGTCCTTTGCCAGTTAAAGGTCATTCGCAGGGCACAGCAGTGGGGACACAGGGGCTAAGCCTATTGTCCACATATTAATGCTCACTGAGATCAGAAGCAGCTGAAAAATTCGGGGGCTAAACCCAGTTGTTGTATGTTGGCAGGGTGATGCTGGGAAAAGAGGCACATCAGCGTTCATGCCTAAGGATGCAGTGCTGTCACCAGCACCGAGCTCTGCTTGATTTTTCCTCAAGCTGCTGCTAGCTCTCTTACCTTCCTCTGTGTCTCCTTGGTGGGATGCTCTTTGGGACAGGCTCTCCATCTTCTCGTTGCTGTCACTGTGCAGATGGAATGCTGAAGGTGCTGACACGGTAAGAGCAGAACCACTTTCCAAGAGTGTGTGGCTCCACTGCTTTCTTCCTATACAACATTTTTTCTGAGGATGTCAGGGCTTTGAAAGCAGTCATGCTTTCAAGGTTGCAGTGCTCTTGTTGGATCTTAGGGTTTTTGTTTTAGTCATGGCAGAACCAAGTGGAGGGATGGTTTTGCTGCAGCACATTGAAATCTCTGCTAAATTTTGGTAGATGGCAAGATGTGGTGTGGAGCAAGTGATGTCCAGTGCAAAAAAACAGTAATAAATGGAGAATTTTGAGCTGGGAGGAGCAGCTCTCCTTTTGGGAGCATCTTCTCCCATGTTTTAGTGGTTTACTTTCTATCAGGTTCTTGTATTTTTAGTATTTCTGGTGTGCTTATTTACCATTCTGGAAATTTTAGAAAGCAAATAGTAAAAACTGTTTCTCCACTGGCTTTTTGGAGGCTTAATACATTAAGAGCAACGGAAATCAGCAGCTAAAATACAGTCACTGCCACGCCATATATCTTTATCCATAAATTACCACTGCTGAAGGCAAAAGGCTCAAGTGGGGTTGACAGGGAGGGATGATAGATCAGGGACTGGAATTAGGAGTTTTCTTAAACAGAAGGGAGTTAGATGGCAGGCTTCCCTTTGAGTGTGCAGGATGGGTGAACTTTGACTGTGGTGCTTCCATGGGTTAATGCCAGGCTCAGGTGTGATCCTTTGAATTTGTAGCTGAGATGGGAGAAGTAATGGTGTAAATGTGCCAAGGCAGCAGGATTAATAACAGGTGTTAAACCGTATTTCAGGAGATGTCTGTACTCGGAAAACATACATCTCCAGACTCTTCAGCCCTGCATTGTTTTGTAGGGGCTTTATTTCATATTGGGCATGACAATTTGATAGCAGGTTTTTTTCACCTTATGTTCTCGAGGCAGCTTCTCAATGTGACTGTCATGTCTTGTTATCTTCTTTACCATGAATCTCACATGGTTTAATCTTTATTTATTTTTTTAAATTCTGGTGCAGCTGCTGGAATTGAAATATTTAGTGCTAATTTCGTCATTCATTAAAAAACCAATTTTCATTATTAATACTGAGCACCAAGTGTCAGCAAAGGTGCACTGAAGTCTTTCTAAGGATATGCTGATGAATCCTTCTTCTTCTCCGAGTACTGCCCAGGGGACTGAAGGAGGCCAGGAACTGAAGATGCTCTTTAGCCATAGGTTTCTGCTGCATTTTTATTGTTGTCTAATAAGCGAGACAGGATGAGCTGATGAGGCACCTGTAGAAATTAATGTCAGGGCGACTTTTTCTTCCAGGTCTGAGTAGCATCCCAAGGTGAAAGCCTGGTTCCTTTGAAAGGATTGCCAAATTCGCATCGACTGGAGGCAGTCAGGGTAGCACAAGCAGGTTTTATTGCACTGCTTGCAGCTACAGCATTATAGCAATTGGCAAAAGAGACACCACAGGTACTATTGACTTTGGCTACTGCAGTAGGAAGTGCATGGTTTAATAAAATGAATGCCTAAATGCAAGGGAAGGTAACCAGTGTAATCATACTGTGCAGGAGTCCTTGATGTTATCCCTGTAAGTGTGTGTCATGGTCAGGGTTTTGGCGGAGCTCATCCACTGGACAGTGGAGCCTGCAGGAGGTTGAACCCTTGCCAGCCCCTCAGCTGATGGTCCCAAACATGAGGAGGAGGCAGCAGAGCTGGATCTGTCCCTCAGCAGGTGTTGGTCCCTCCTCCCCTTGCCCAGGAGTGCCATCCTTCTGATTTATGGTGCCTGCCTTTGGTTTCAGCATCAGCATTGCTCGTGTCTGCTGTCTTAATTTCTCATGCCTGACAACCTTCACGGGTGAGCTGGCTTTCCACTCCTTGATCCAGAACGCTTCTCAGTTTATTGCTCACACAACAGAGTCTTTTAATTGAATTTATATTTGTTTGGATAGCACTTGTCAGTGGGGCATGAATCTTCATCAGGTTCAATCGTCTTTCACCAAGCTCATATGTAATCCCCACAGTAAGTGCTCCAAAACTGGAATGCTTGTTCCCTCTTGAGGGGAAAGGAAGCTGCTTTGGAGCATGGCTGTCTTTTTCCAATGCCCATCCAGTGCCTTGCACCATCAAGCTCTTGTCCCATACTGGAGACCATTAATAGGGTTGTCATTCCTGGGGGTTTCTTAAAATGCAAATGGAATATTTATTTAAGATTATTGTAACTGGTTATTTTTAATATTGGTGAAGAAGTGAGATATGCCAAGGAATCATGATGGAAACCCTGAGTGGAAGGGGGGGGTGTATGGTTAGATGCTTTCCCTTTGCACATTGGATCACCAGAGTCTCCTGTGGAATAAGCAGCTTCCCTGTTGCAGAGTCTGGGTTGAAAGGCCCTAAGACCTTGAGAATTACTGCCACAGGAAACACGGTAGCAGTACTGGAAAAGGGATAAAAGAAACAGTACCGTAGTAATTCAGTTAACAATATGTTCGACAGAACACATTCATAACTCTTCCTACTTGGGGACACAATTTGCTTGCTGTATTATGCCAGTAGAGATAACCCCTAATTCCTTTCGTATCCTGTTTTTGAATCATTTTGTTAAACAAAGGCCTTTGAGTCTTCCTTTGTTGTTGAGAACAAATGGTGAGATTTTGGGGACTGTAGCTACTTTTGTTATTCACAAATTCCAGAGCCTTTCAAAATTCTTCATCATTCACATTCTGGGCTTTACCACACAATCATTCATTATGTCAGCAGCTGCCCGGGGAGTCTCACTTCAGCTCATTCAGCCAAATAATAAGCACTGGGACAACTGCTTCTGCATTAAAATAATAATAAAATAATAAAGAGAGGTTCTTGCATGTGCAGAACATTATGCCTGTCTTTTGCTTTTTGACACATCCCGTTGTCAAAGTCAGTGATCGGTTTTGCTCAGCGTCTGTGTTGGAATGAACCTGGCCTTTTGGGAAATTATGTGTCTGATATGACCAAGCACTTCAGTTCTGCCCATTTCTTGGTGCTTTTTAAGCATGTTTTATTTCTCAGATATCTCTTTTGTATTCCATTAATTTAACAGGAGGATTTGGGATGCTTACCTGCCATGCCTTTGCAGTTGTATTAGCATATATGTGTATTGCTGTGGAGTTAACACAGTGCCCAGCAAGCACAAAGTGGTTATTTGTTGTGGGAAAAACAGGGTTGCAAATGAGTGACCAGTACAGTGAATGTGTATCTTTTAGTGCAACTCTTCTATTTTTCCAAGGGAGTGCATCCAAGAATCTAATAATAGTATTAGTGTGAGGCTTCAACCTTCCTCTTTAGTTAGGATAAGGAATGTAGTTTACAAAGTGAGGCAGGATTATTCCTTCCATCTCCTGTGCAAACAGGGTGCTAGCTGGCTTCCCTTGCAGTATGCAAATATCAGCATCCCATCATGCAATGTATCCGTGATGCAATCTGCCTGGTGGCAGACTAATCCAGGATGGCTTTATCCAGATGTCATTCCAGCCCGATATCTGAAGTGATACACCCTGCCTGTGCCATTGCCTCGTTCATCTAAGTGAAATTTGCATGCTGATTCAGCTGAGCAAAGGGAAGCCGCCTTATGGCTTTTCAGGGATGTATAGCTTCCCATACATCAGGCAGGCTGTGCATGACGTTGCCACCTTTTGCTGAACTCTTCCTGCCTACACAGATAGTACCACATGCAACTGAAACCCACTAGTGATTGTGTGAAAGCAGTTCTGTCAGAGGAAGTCATTTGGATGTTGATGGGAGATGGGAAGAAAAAAAAAAAAACTAGTTCATTTTAATTACTTTTTTTGGGGTTTTTTTAAAGTGAGCATGAGAACTATATGGAAGTGAACAGATGTTCCCAAAGACTGATTTTAGCCAATGGTAAGACTGGGTCTGGAAAGGTTTGGTGATGATTTTCTCTGTTAGCATGAATACAATGTCTGGACACGGGTTTCTTGTCCCTGGCCTCACTCCTTTTCCTTCAAACACTGGGCAACAGAAAACAGAAAGGGATAAGAAAAGCATTTAAATTGTGTTTGTAGCTGTTGTTCTTCTTGGTGAAGCGCATAGAGCTTGTATTTTCCAATGACATAATTTGTTTTCAAATATTAGTCCAGCAACAGGAGCTCCTTGTACCCTGCCATCTCCTCTGTGCCTTGGCGATGGAGACATTGCTTTTCCAACTTGACGCTGAGCTTTGATCTGCATAGTCTCCACTCTTGCTCACCACAACCGTGCTGTGGCTAGTTCATATTTATGGTCAAGCACTTTTTTTGTCTATTTCTTTTTTTTTTTTTTCCTGTTTGTTTGGTGGCTTTTGGTTTAGTTTTTTTTTCTTTTGAGTCATGGAAAATGTCCTCAACTGTTCCACCTTCGGTGAAGAGACCGTGTTTTATTTTCTCCTTGAAGAGCTGCTAGCTCAAATGAAGCCCCTCTTAGCTGGGTATTCTGTGGCAACACAACTGCCAGTTATTTACATATTGCGTGTTTTCTTGGCGCTTCTTTGGAGCTTCGTAACCTCTTGTGCAACTCTAAACCCAAACAACAGGCCTTGTGAGCCACATTCCTAACTTGACATGTAGCAAAGTGCCTTATCCTCCCTCCTTCCACACTCCCTATGCCCCAGTTTGGCTCCCAGTCTTATTCCTTCTATTTCTACACCTCCCTGCTTCAATCTCTGCAGAGGATGCTCAGCCTACGCCTTCGCATAGCTGAAGCATCTCAAAAGGGCACGGTTTTTATGACGCTCAGGTTGCCTGGGCCCCAGCCTCTTGTCCAGCAGCTCCAGCCTGATTATTTGTAAAGTAGTTCTTAGTCACTCCCTGGCTGCTTCACCTCTTACTCATGTATTTGCCTGATCTTTTCTACTCTCTTTGTGTTCATGCAGTGAGGTTGGAAAAGCCCCTTTTTTCCCCTGCTGCTTGCCTGGAGGTGAGTCGGAGAAGAGGTGTGAGCGATGGCTCTTTTTGGGTGAAGTCAATGCTGGGCTTCATCAGTGGAGAGAGGCAGAGGGCTCTTCTAGCAGGTCTTTCGGGCAGCATTTGTGAATCTACTTAAAAAGTCCCTCTTATCTTTCCTAGAATACTTGAGGGATATTGTAAAGTGGGATGGGCTGCAGTCTTTATGGTCAAATCTAAATGTGTCTTGCACTAGAACTAGATATGCTCAATAAAGCAAGAAATTAAAAAAAAAAAAAACCAAAACACAATAGATTCTGATGGGGAAAATTCCTTTGCAGAATTTGAGTGGCTGGAAAGCTGCCTGGCAGAAAAGGACCTGGAGGTGCTGGTCAACAGCAGCTGAACATGAGCCAATGTGTAGCCAGGAGGCCAAGAAGGCCAAGGCATCCTGGCCTGGTCAGCAATAGTGTGGCCAGCAAGACCAGGGCAGGGATTGTCCCCCTGTGCTGGGACACTGTACTGGCCAGGCCCTACCTCAAGTGCTGTGTCCAGTTCTGAGCCCCTCCCTAAGAGAAAGACATTGAGGGGCTGGAGTGTGTGGAGTGTGTCCAGAGAAGGGCAGTGGAGCTGGGGAAGGGTCTGGAGCATGAGTCTGATGAGGAGCAGCTAAGGGAGCCAGGAGTGTTTAGTCTGGAGGAGAGGGAGAGGGGTCTCACTGTACTCTAAAATTACCTGAAATAAGGTTGTATAAAGGTAGGGGTCTATCTTTTCTCCCAGGTAACGTGTGACAGGACAAGAGGAAATGGCCAGAGGAGGTTTAGATTGCATATAAGAAAAAATTTGTTTGCTGGGAGGGTGGTCAGTCATTGGAACAGGCTGCTCAGGGAAGCAGTGGAATCTACATCACTGTAAAGACTTTAAAAACTGTGTCTATGTGACACTTAGGGACATGGTTTAGTGGTGACTGTGGGGCTTCTTGGTTAATGGTTGGACTCTATATATCTTAGAGGGCTTTTCCATCCTTAATGATTCCATGATATCCCACTCTTTTTTTTTTTTTTCCCTAGGTTATTTTGAGTTTCCTAAAAAACTGAAATGATGCCTGTCTGTGCTATAGCTTCCTAGATGTTACCCAGTACCCTGGTGCAGTTTCAGAGCTCTGTCAGCAGGACAGAGCCTTGTGTGTACACTGTCTGCAAAGTCTGTATGCTGAGGTGTGTTCCATCTACAATTTCAAAGTCGGGAATGCAGCCTGGATGTGAAGGGTGAGGTCTGATCCCCTTCATCTTTTTTTTTTTTTTTCAGTTTAAATGCTGGGGCCCTCTTTGCAAAATTAAACCGAAGTCTGAGAAGAAACATAATTACGTCTTTATGCAATAGCTACACAAGTTATGCAGAGGCTGTAAGGACAAGCATCATTTCTGCTGGCCTGCCCTCTTGGCAAGCAATTTGCTTTTTATACATGCTTTTGGACACTTCTGTCTGGGTCAAGATGAATCACTCTGTGAATTCCCCTGACTATATTTACTCAATCTCTGCTGACTATAAAAGGAGCCTGGTGAGTATTTAGGCTGCTGATGGCTCCATTTTAGCCACCAGCCTTTGAGCAGCTGAATCTTTTGTCTAAGACTCATTAGCCTGGAAACTGCTGGGAAATGATGGTCTGAATGCCAGGAACCCCTGCAGCTGTGCCACCCCAGGAGGTGGAGAGGCAGGTAGGCATGGGGGCTGCAGCCATCCCTCCAGCATTTAACATGCCCAGTGGAAAGCTCCTCCTGAAACCTTTACCCCAAAATTTGTGTTTCCCTGGGCAAACCCACCTGTCCATCAGGGCTGTGCCTGCAGGTCAGCTAAGTAGGGTTCTCCATTCACAAACCTTGTAAGGGTCCCTGCTGTGAGGTTCTGGGCAGCTGTTGGTCCTTGAGAGGGTCTGGGGCTACAAAGACGTATTGTGTAAGACTGGCAAAACATCAAGTTGCAGCAGCCTTCCCATGAATTAAACCTACTGTGAGTGCGGGAGCAAGTAGCTTATCTTCCAGACTCATTGCAAGAATAGATATGCCATAAGCATTCCAGAAATACACTCCTTAAAGATATATAAAGAAGACTGTGTAAAAATCCATATCTCTTCAGCTACAGCGTGATGCAAGAGCTATGCTTTCAAATCCAGCAAGCTGAGAGGTGCTGGAGAAATGGTTGAACATGGGGCAGAGTGGCAAGGAGCTGTTGGTAGCACATTCTCTGGTTTTCCTGCACTCCAGCATCTCCTTTCCCTGACAAAGCAGCAGCAGCTGTTGCTGCTGTACACAGATGTGGCAAAGTCCTCCAGGTAGGGAAGAGCTGCCACTCTGTCTGAGGAGCATCTGCTGTTAAATGGTTATTTTCCTCAGTGATTTTCCCCCAGCTCTGAGCCTCACTGAATCCTCCTCATATGGTGCCTGCTTCTTCCACCTCTCAGAGTACTTCTTGCATGTCAGGGAGGCATTTCTCCTTTCTTCTCTTTTTGAAGAGGTGAGAGCTGAAGGCCTTGCTCTTGTTTTTGGGAGCCTCCATGTAGTGAGTGTATCTGGTTTAATTTGTCTGTAGTGTGCTGGGTGACCCATGAAACCAGGTATCCTCCTCTCTTCCCCTGAACAGCCCCTCCAAACACAAATGGTGACATCTCCAGATCTCCTGTATCTGATGCATTTAGAGTATTTCAGGCCATGAGTTTTCATGTTATTCAGGGAAAATTCCTTTTAATCTTGTATTTTGCACTTTACTTGCCCTAATCAAGACTTGTTTTCTCTGTTTTCTGCCTTGGAACTAGATACTACCAGAGCTAAAAGGTTCTGGTTTGACTTTTTGACTTCTGCAATTTGGTCATATGAACTTCAATCCTCTTTTTGCTTTCCTACATCTGCTTTTACACTGGATTTATATGTGCCTTCTGTGCGTCAGCCATGGCTGAGAAACTTCACCATGGTGTAAGTGTGAATTCAGCTTTCCCATATTTTTGCTCCTTTTCTCTTAGGAAATCCTTTTTCTTCAGCACAACTGGTGGTCTCTGCTAACTTGTTTCATTCAGGAAGGAAAGGCACACCTCTGCTAGTGTCTTTGCTAAACAAGCATCTTGGATATAATTTTGTTTTGTCTGAGCACTATTTTGAGATACCACCTCCTGTACCATAATCTAGAAGCTGCCTGGCAGGAGTTGTGCTTTCAGGTGGCAACCCCCTGCTTTTGTGGGGCCTGGACCTTTGCTATGTTCACTTTCAAGCACCTGAGCTCACTCGTTTTATCAGTGTTTTTACAGGTACTGGCCCTTGTTCCAGTATCCTTCACACCTCCTTCTGCTGACCAAAAGGTTATCTTTTCAGGTGGAATATTTTTTTTTTCTCAGAGAGGATGTAATTTTCTGGAGAAAAAGTCCTTAGTTTTTAAATGAGAGGTTTGGGGGAAGGATAATTGTTTCACATTCCCTAAAATGTCATCATAGTCTTTTATTGTTGTGGATTCACAAAATACTTTAATGTGCATAATTTTCTTTCAGTAATCAAGGAGAAAATGAGTCATAATTTGGGTTAATGTATTTTAAATACTGAAAACCCAAGTTTGCCTGTTTGCATCCTGTGGCTCTGTTGGATTCTCAGAGCCTGAAGAGACCAACCTTCTTCTTTCACTGTCAACTATATTTGTGTTCAAGCACTTGCTTATTTTTTTAAGCAAAGGACAAAACTGAGCTAAAATCTTGAGCAGACTGCTTTTTTTCTCTGACCAGTGTGTGACCAGCTTTGGCCACAAATCATCAGGAAGGCGTTTTAGTTCAACTTTGTCTCAGTTTTTCTCAACAGAGCACAATAATGGAGATTTTAGTTTTGCTAGTACACTTGGTTTGACCACATTCCTGCTGCTTTGTTGATGGTCACCAGTGATCTTTGGATGTCGTCAGACTCAGTGCTGGATGACCCTTTGCTGAGACCTGGCTCCTTAGGCTGCTCTTAACCTGTTGGTTTGAGTTGTTTCCAGAGCTGTGTGTGATCTCTGTGAGCTGCAGGTACCATGAAAAGATGCTGCGTGTCTGTTCTGAAGGACAAAAACCATTTCTGAAAATGGTCTGTGTGCATTTGGCCAAATGAGAAAATAGCACTGCGGTGGTGGTCTCAAATCAGGCTAACGAGAGAGGAAGTAACATTTAAACATATAGATTTCAAAGAGGCAAACCCACCCCACTCTCGCAGTCTGGGGCACTTAACATCTTTCCATTTAACCTGCAGACCCGTGTGGCCATATTTATTTAATCTGCCGCCATCCAGGGATGGATGTACTGACAGGGACTCTGTGATCTTAAGCTTTGCAATCAGCCCTGTCTCCTGCCCGGAAGAGATGATGGAGGAACATCCCCTCTCCTGGCGGCTGCTTGCGTTGTGGGGCTTTGTGGTGTCTCTCAGGCCGAGGAGAAGCTGCCATGTTTTGCCATATCTGCGCCATCCCTGGCCTCTTGCCACGTTGTCTGATAGTGTAGGCCTGATTTTTCCTCCCCCTACCCCAACTCCCACCTCAGTGAAGTTGGTTTGATGCTGGTGGAAGGCTCAGTCAGAGCTTCAGCAGGCCCTGGTTTATCATCCATAATACTTAGGATAATATGGCAGCAAGGACGAGGATGGGAGCACTGGAAGAGCCGCTGAATCCAAGTGTGCAGCTGGGTCAGGATGTGACCCTGACTGTGCACAGCAGTGTGTAGGACACACACCCTGGCTGTCAATAACCAAACTGGTTTTGTATCCTGACTTCAATGATACATCTGTCAGAGGGGTGGTTACTCCAAATGCTCCCTGTTGGTCTGCATTCCTAGTGAAGGCTATCTCTGAAATCACCCCCTGCTGAGGTGATTTCGAGCTACTGATGGTCCTTTAACTGCTGATTGCAGCACTAAGATAGAGTGAAAAAATTTTGCAAATCCTGTGCATCACCACTAACACGTCTTTAGTATTACCAGGCAAGGTGTATTTTTAGTTGTGATAGGCTTTCTAAATGCAAACAAAGCAAGCAGCAAATTCTTCCTTTCAGCTGTAACAGTATTTTTGTTTGTGTGACTTTGTGTATGTCAGGAGAAATAGAGTTTCCTTTTCTTTTACTTATGCCATTTAGTGCAGAAAAGATGGGAATACATAGCTTAGTTTAATGCAGATGTCAAAAACTACTGTAGAGGAGTAAAGTGGTCACAAAAGAACAATATACGAGGTCTTTGGAAAAGAAGGAGAGCCCAAGGAGGAGTTTGTTTGAAAGGAAACCTGCACAGATAAATTCCTCAGTATAAATCCTTTGTAAGTTACTATTCTTGCAGTTTGTGGCTTTGTTTAGTATCAGACTGCCTTCATCTTGTAGGCTCCTGCAACTGGAGTTTATCAGGATTGAGTGACATGAAAGTGTTTGCATATTCATAAATTAGTCTTCTTAAGACTTCCCAGTGGGACTTTTAACTATGCTTAGTCTGCTTATCCATTCAAATCCACCGCTACAGTGTTTTAAAACTTTAAATCATAACTGCATCTGAATTTCACCATGAAATAAAATATTGTAAGTGAGGACACATGTTCGCAATCAACACAAGGTCTCTCAAATGAGCCCTTGTGCTGCAGGACGGGAGGCTGTTTCCAAGGAAGTATTGACAGACCCTTGATCAGTTGAAGCCTGGGGCACTGAAATCCATCAGTAGGCACAGAGGTTAACGCAGAACAGGTTTTGGAGGTGCTCAGTGCTTTTCAGCGATGGACCACATTGTCTCTGTAGCTGAGCCATCGCTGGCTGAGCTGCATCAGGCTAGTTGTAAATCACATCGTGGGGAAGGTGCAGAGCTAACAGCAAGAAGAAGAAATCTCCTTAAATTGTGTGTGTGGAGCAATCACAGCTTTTTCGCAATCTTCGTGTGCCCCCGAGTGCTGACATTTTGACTGGCAGTAAATTTTTCATGTAGGAACAGGAGTTGTGTTGAATTGTTTGTCTTATCTCAGTCCCTTTCATTTTCATGCAAGCTTTGGTCAGTCTGTGGGATTGCTGATTGAATTTGTTCAATTAACAGAGACTTTCATGTTACAGAATTGAAAATTCTTATTTTTAAAATTTATTGCCAGATAGCTAAAAAGGCCAACTGTGGATGAACCTTTTGGAAGATAAGAAACAATTAAAGTTGAGTGTCATGGCTGTGATTTTCCAGCAGACTGGAGATCTTGTGGGTCACACTTATTAGATGTCCAATTCCTATTTTTTTTTTAAATATAAGATTTTATTTTTTAAGGGGAAGTGTGCAGCATTAAAAAAATATTCTGATTGCAAATTGTTGTGCACACTGAAAGTAGTAGTTTTTGAAACAAGCAAGTAGATGGCTAAAGATGCTTGTTACAGTAAAGAGAAGTAGAAAAATCCAAATATTTGGCGCATTACAGTACAAGGGGGAAGCCCTGGGAAGAGTGCTACATCCTAACACAAAGCACTGCAAAATGGAGGAGCTGAAAATAAAGGCACAGGAATGTTTTCAGAAAAAGCTGGTTTCGTTGGCTGAGGTTAGAAAAGTACAAACACATCCTCTGTTATTTGTGAGGGCAGAGGGCAACTTGTAAAAATAGCAGGTAAATTTCTCATTTAATATTTTAATGAATTCTGTGATTTGTAAAGCCCTAGGCAATGTTTATATGTATATATATATATTTATTAAATTGAAATTATTTCTTCTTCTAAGTTGCTGTGAAATTCCTTAATTCATTTGTCATGCCTTGGTCACTAAAACAGCAGAATAATAAGAGAGACCACTGATCCTGGTGTGTGCATGTTATACTGTACTGTATAGCAGCCTGCATTTCTTGGCAGTACTCTTATCTTCTTCTCCTTTAAAGCAGTGCAATTTAACTTTGCAGGCCCTGTCATCCAGCAGTAATTTTCTGTCACTGTAGGATAGCAATCCCCTGTTTGCAGCTCAGATGCATTTTAGCACTTCACCCTGTTAGAGCACATCATTGTTTGAGGGCTTATGTAGATGAGGGATCCGTAAGCTGAGTCTCTTAAAACTGAACTCACTGTCTTGTTTCAAACATTCAGCACTATTTTTTACCATAGTTACTTTATTTTGGTCCTTGTCTTATATTTGGTTTTTGACAGATTGAAAAATAGGCAAAAGGAAAAAAAACCACCCAAAACCATCTCCTGACATCTCCCTATTTTTAATTCCTGTGGTAGTTCTTTTCTTATAGCTAGGTTTGCATGGGATCATTTAAAACAGTTTTCCCTAGACAACTGTTATATTTCTTTACATCACCAAATTAGGTTTGATTTTATGTTTAACTTACTAAGAGGAATAAGGCTGTAGAAAAGGACTCCAGAACAGTTTAAGTTGAGGGAAAAAAAAAAAAAAAAAGAAGTGCAAATAAAATAGGAGGACTTTAATGACTTAAAGAAAATGAGAAGAAAACATAAAATGAGAGAGTAAAGAGAAACATTAGGATCTTCTGCAGGACACTGAAATGCTCCATGTGCATAAGCTCCTGCGTTTTGCGTGTGGATGTGGGAAGTCAACTCAGTATGGCTGCTGACTTTTGAAGGATTGGAATTTAACCTGCTCTACCAGGGAGTTTCTCTTGATTTATTGACTGGTGAATAAGTTTGGAGATCTGTCCTTCCTTGCTACACCACAGTTTGTTACAACATGGTGTGGTTCGGTGACTTTGTAAGCAGTCTCATGGTTGCTAAATTCACTTCTGCTGTGATTCGATGGGATTTTTAGATTAACCATTTTCAAATTTCTCTTCCTTTTTAAAAGACACATTGCATTACTGTTCTTTGAGCCCTGTGGAAATTGTAAAATAGGTTCCATAAATAATAGATGAGGAAAAAAAACCCTTTGTTAAAAAAAGTCAAGAATTCTTTATCTCTACAAGATTAAGCTCTCTAGCCTTGAACACTTAAAAAGCCACCCTAAGAGATACAGTAACTTTTCAGTGCAAACATGATCAAGTCCCACACTTGTTCCTGATTCTCAGTTTCTCCCCCTGCAAATCAAACTTGCCTTTTGTCCAGCTCAAAGCCCCTGCTTCCAAACTGGCTTGTAAAGTTCTGTGTTTGCACAGACACTTGAAATTGTCCCATCCAGAAGGTGCCTGTGGAGATTGGGAGCACCTGTGCAAGCCTCCACGTGTCTGTTTTTGCCCCACTCCCTCCCTCTCTCCCCAGTGTCAGTGATGCTGAATCCTGGTACCGTCCTGTGTCCTGAGGAATGCAACTAGGCACAGGGTGGGGGCTGGAGAAGTACGGAAGAAAACTGCTTTTGGGGCAGGAAGTGAAAGCTGTTTTCCTGGGAGCTGGTACTTGGCAGAGAAGCCTATGCAACCTGAAATGGGCCCTGACCTTCTTTTCTTTGTCAGAGAGCTGCATCAAGCCCTGGTTCCTCTTTGAATGCCCTACAGAACGGGTGATCCTGTAATAATGACAGCGAGCATTACTGGGAAAGGAATCCCTTCTCAAGTGCCTTTTTCTTTCTTTGACTATTTTTAGGGTATGTTGTATGTCCTTACATCCTATGGATTTTTTTCTTTTTTCCTTAAAGATGTGAAGGGCTAGAAGTGCGCAGCAATGCTTGTGGCAGCATGGGGTCTTCAGGGAACATGGCATCACTAGTTGTTCCCTGTTTAGAATGATGGTGGTGGTGTGGGGTCAGAGCTGCCATGGGTAGACATGGAAAACATTGTACTGCTGGGGGATGAGGCACCTGCAGCAGGAAGGGCTGTCACTACCTGGCACAGAGAATTTAGGTTAAGGAAAGAAGGGATTAAAGGAAGAGCTGTTTGAGCAAGTTGTCTTTTGTTTTTTTAATGTGGAATCACATTGACTGAAGTAAGTTTGGGGTGGAGGAACCAAATGGTAATTTTAATGATGCAGTGAAGTGTAATGGTGAAATACAGTTCCTTGGGCTCCATTTCGTCATAGCGTGTGCCTTTAAAGCCATGGGCTTCAGGGGGCAGAGATTGTAGCATCTATCTGTTCAGGCCTTTATTTGACATGGTTGGGTAGGCTATTGAATTCCTACTCCCCGCCTTTAGCTTAGCTGTGTACTATATGTTCTCCACAATACCTCAAGCTGAAAATTGATCTCTGGTCAATACTGTGTGATGATTCGAACCACTCCCGTAATCAGCACCGCTCGTTGAATGAAATTCGTCGTGGGAGGCCTGATTATTGTCTCCACCAGGACTAACCTTACTGAAAGGGCTATCAGACTGTCTGAATTTGGACACTTTCGACAACTGCCATCAGGAATTATCTGTGCTTCCAGAGAGGGCTAAATTGAGCAGAGATGAAGTGCTCGTGTTTATTGATTTCCCTTTTTTTAAAAAAAAAAAAAAAACACCTTTTTTCTTTTTTTCCTTCTCTCCTCCTGACTAGGTAGAGCAGAGGCAGCTTTAGCTACATGTTCTGGGCGTAGAGATAGTCTTGCGGCAGTGATGATGAATCTTTTTTGACCCTGTGTCAAATTGTCTACAGCACACACTGGAAGATTTCAGGGATTCTTTTTAAGGAAGGACCTTTTGTCAAGAATTCTGCCTCATGAAAAGCAGCCTTGTGGTCCTTTTGGCTATCTGCTGTGGACAAAGTAGAATGAAAAGGTGTCACAGATGAGGCTGAGCACTTACCAGTTTGTGTATCAGCCTCAATACAGAAGTTCTTGATCTACTGGAACTGCAGCCTTCATGTAAGTGCCTGATTAAAGAGGGATTCACCATGCAAAGTGATTTCCATTAGGTCATTTCTTGGTATACCCTTGTCTTACATTATGAAGGCTTCTGGTGCTGTATAAGTAAAAGGGACATACTATACTACCACAATGAAGAGCTTAGTATCAACTAATAATAGTTAAACACTTGATACCTGCTTACTCTCCTATGCTGTGTTCAGGAGCACAGAAGGTGGGTTAGATTTTTTTTTTCTCCCCTTAACAGTGTGGAAAATTTCAGTAGTGCTGGTGCAGCCTGTGTTGGGAGACCCTGTTTTATTCTACAGGAGCACATGCCACTAATCTCCATTAAAAATGTATTTCAAATAGCAATAACAAATGAAGTGCAAATACCATGACTGCATGTACTTCACAGGATGTTTTTAAAGTGAGTGTGGATTAGGGCATGCCAGGCTTTAGTCATGGAAAACCAAAGGGTGAAACTACACCACTGCACACTGTTGCCTGCCTACCCAAAGAGCCTTATGCAGTAACAGTGCATGTTCCAGGCTTGCTAACAGCACAGTTTGTCTTCCTAGTGACAACTCCTCTGCCTCTGACTCGAGGACCTAGACTGAAATCTTAATCTCACTGCAAAGCTCTCATTGACGTGTATGGACTTTGCTTCAGCTCCGTTTGATGGAGCGCAATGGAAGCTTTAAAAGCATTCAGGCCAAAGGCTCTTCACCAAGGGTGTTGTGCCTGTTTGTCACCAGATAACCCTGAGTCTTTTAATAGAGTTAAAGCTTCGTGGGCAGGCTCTGCCCTTGTTTAATGCCATGGCATTGTTCCCATTGGCTTCAAAAGGAGGAGGCACTTAGACTGGAACTCTCAAAGGCCCTTAGGACCCTAAGTCTCATTCATTTCATGATTTCAGTGGGACTTAGAGTTCTAAATCCCTTTGTGAATCTAAGCCATAATGCTCCACTGTCTAGGCACAAGTATTAACAAGAGTTCTCTTTTTATCCTCTTAGCATGGTAAGCCTGGAAAGTGGAGCTCTGTGTTATCTTCCCTGTGCTCCTGAAATAGGCTGAGAATATGTGTAGCTGTTTAAATATGGAAGTTATCTTCTTACTTGAGTCTGGATTATCATCTCCTCCAGAACTATAAAAACAAACAAGTCTGGATGACCAAGCTCCTTTCTAAGCTGAAACTCAGCTGGATGGGTGTTGGGTAGGAGAAAGAGTAACCTGAGTCAAGGGGGAAGAGTACATCATTGCTTTAACCCCTTTCTGTCCTTCTCCCAGCCAGCTTGGTTCCTTGAGGTGTGCTTGAGAATCGTCTGTGTGACAAACCCTTTCCATTCTGGTAACCCTGCTTTGGAAGAGCCCTGTGCCATAGTATCCACAAGCAATTGATTCACAAAACCTGTGGGGAAGCTAGGTACTCACTAGTGGGGCCATGAAAAGCAAACCCTCAGTAAGAAAACCTTCATAAGAGCCTCTTACTGCCATTCTTTCAATGCCAAATGAGTTTTTTGCATCTGCTTGCTCGTTTCCAAATCTATTGATAATGGGCCCAGTGCTCAGCTGATGCAAATTAGCTTATTGCCACTGAAATCAGGTCACTGTCTGTGTTGATTTCACTTGTCTGAGGAGCTGATATAGGCTCTCTGATTCTTCTGGTGTTAAACTGTTTTCCCTCTGTTGCCATCTTCTTCCATTCAAGAGCAGTGTGAATCTAGAAGTGATTTTGAGTAAAAGAGAAAGCTGTATGGTGTGTTATGTCAAAAGTAAATAATGTATAGACTTATAGAGGATCTAATGATTAGTTGTTGGCATATAGTCGTGATAGATTAGGAATCCTTATCCCATTAATGGGTCAACTCTTAGCCTCTGTGATAAATAGCTTGGATTGATGGAGAAGGAAAATTATGAGGTATATTCTCTTTGCTATGATGATCGTAAGAAACAAGGAAAAATTCTTTCACCAGAGTATATAAAACACCCCCTTGATCTACAGTTAGTACAGGGAACTGCTACAGAGGTGCCACTCAAATCCTGCCATTTACAGTAGAGCGTGTTTGCAGCAGGTAAGGCTTTAACTTAACTGGTTTTGGGTCCATTTTTAAACCCCTGAAATATGAGGACTCACCATCTTCCACTGTTCCAGAGAGGAATGGGATATTAATAGTTGTGCAAGTTAATGGGAATAGAGAACATAGCATGCTCTTGCATTTAGGGGCCAGGGGTAACAACGCTGCTGGGCTCAGTTCTGCTCCTCCCCCAATGAGCCATCCTGCTAAGCCCAGAATGAGCTTCTCCAGGGAGCACTGCAATGCTGAGTTTCTTTCTCCTCCCGTTGTGGATTACTGTGGTTTTTGTGGCTTATGCCACAGTTTTCTCTGCAAAGGGGGAAGTTCTTGCTTTTAGGTAATTTTGCTACAAATGAGTGAGTCCCAAGTGCGGCATGGAGTTTTGTAAGTGGAAAGGGCTTGCTTAGTGAGATCGTCAGAAGATTTTGCATCCTACAAGGCACATGTGTTCCTCTGTTACCTGTATAACACTTGGTATCTGTTTCTCTACCTCTCGTATCCGTTGGGTCTGAAGATCCTGAGGGAGGCTCAGAGCACAGCTCTGAAACAGTTTTACACAGGGCATTCAAAGCCATTTCCATGCTGAATTCCCCACTCGGGGTAGCAGAGAGTGGCATTCCAGAAGGATGCACGATGTACCTAAGCACAGCGTTTAGGAGTGCTGGGCCAGACATCAGAGTCGCGGGGGGCTGGCCTTGCAGTGGACTCCAGACTGCAATTCAGGTGACCTGTGCTTGCATGCCATTGATTTTTCATCTGACCTTGCCCAAGGTGCATAACCTCCTCCTGCCCTGGTTGGCCATCTGCACCGCAGGGACAGCGCCACTGCCTCTTTCATGGTCTTTGTCCTCAGACTTATTGAATATATATTGTTCAGGGCAGAAGGGGTTTTACTTTACGTGTGTGCAGTACTTAGTGGGCTGGAGCTTAGGACTCCACTGGGATTTTTTGGGTACTATGGTACTAGTGAAATAATGAATGGTAGCTCGCGTGCTGCTTTCCTCCCACTTCATCACTATTGCCATCCTGACCCTTTCCTGCTTATAAAGTTCCCATACTGGCTTTGAAATAGTGTCCCGTGACTGTCAGTCTCTCTAATGATTGATGGGTGATGTGTAAATTAGGCCACCAATGGGCATTTTGCATTTTTACTTCATTACTGGTTGTAGGTACCTTGATTTGGGACCAGTCCCAGTCTGTAAACTCATTATTTGCTGAAGCTATGCTAAAGTTTAATGGAGTAGCAAAAAACCTAACCTGGCATGCCCTTGAGAAGTTCAGTGTGTTATTCCAGCATCAAAAGCCATTGTTGAAGTTTCCACAAACTTTGTTGCATCCAGATATACTGGAACAAAATGTTAAAATGTCTGCTTGAAAGTCTGCAATTAGACTTGGTGGGGAATGGTTATAGAACATGTTAGACAGAGGAGCTCTTAAATAATATTTTTAAAAGCAAATTCATCTGGTTCTCAGAATTGCTTTCTCTAAAATTGCCAGTTGCCATGACCAACAGGGCTCCAGTGACTCTCAAGAATGTATCAATGTAAAAGTGATTGGAGATCAATTAAACGGTTTCATCACCTGGTGGAATAGCTAACATATACCTTTGCTTTGTGGGAAGTTGGCAATAAAAGGGATGTACATGTTTCTGGTGGCCAGAAATGCTGCTGTGCATTGTGGAGGCATCATGTTGCCCTTTTGACACTTTGGCAACTTCTTTGGCTCTTCCTTTCATGACTTTGGTGGTGAGGCAAGAGCAGGGCATGGCTGATACTGCCTGGGGCATCAGGGGCCTTTCACTCAGGAGAGGAGGAGGGGTCATGGTCCCTTCCAAGAGAAAGCCAAAAATTGTATCCTTATCTTCTGTGGTTTCCCTGGGTGGCAGCTGATCTGATAATGAGGGACTCAGAGCTATCCATTTAATCCCAGGGTCTAAAGGATGAAGCTTTTCTTTTCTGAATTTGCATAAAAGGGAAAAAAAATAAGATGCCTTCTGCATGTCATGTTTGACTTTAACTGGCAGCTTCTGCTTCTCCAACTGTTGGTTGCTAAAACGTGTGTTTGTTGTGGGTGGTAAGCAGGGTAGTAAACACAGGATCCTCTCCAAACATCAAGCAAATTCCGTGTCTTCCCCCCCATTCCCTATTTTGAATCACAAATTTTTCTTTAACCTCTTGGAAATAATTTGAAAATCCATGTTGTATGCCTGTGAAGGATAAGTGTAACCATAAGATCCTGTGAGCTTAAGCTTAAAATCTTAGTGTTTCATACTCTGAGTGGTACTTTACCTCGTACCTTCCTTAATTTTATTTTTAAAGTAGATATTCCATTCCACCTTCTCCTGGAATTAACAATGCCTTTGTCATTAATGATCAAGGTAATTCCAATTAGAAAAAAAATCACATGAATTTTTAGAATGGTTCCAATTCATGCTTTCTTTCTTCTTCTTTTCACCCTGCCCCATGGAAAGGATTATAAATGTATGAGAAAATGCATGGTTATGCAGGTCAAATTATGCTTCAACAATGATTTTAATGTTTTGAATCTTACTCTAATACCCGTGTGTCAGATTTTCGGAGGCTCAGATTTACTGATCCTAATGTCACTTCATTTTCTGGCTGCAGGGAGCATCTGTAGCCTTCAAAGGAGCAGAGAGGGTTTTGTAAGCACGGGACAAACCAGCCAGGATGCTGTGTGTGTGTTCAGCTCGCAGAGTGTGTGCTGTGACAGGCAAAGGCACTGGATGTAGCTCCACACCAAAAGGCAGCATTCTTGCTGCCACCTTGCTGATACTCCTCACTGTTGGGGCCTGGGTGTTCCCAGTCTTTGGTTCCTGCCCTGGAGATCTTTTTTCAATTCTTCATGTTGGAAAGAATGAGGCAGGACTTCTCTTTGCTGTCTCAGAGATTGTTTATTTTTTCTTATCAAAACTTCAGAGGCACAGGCTGTGCTCTGTGCTCCAAGAACACAAGGGCAGAATGCAATGCCTACTAGAAATGGTTAGCTTTTATATCTATTATAGACCAGTTAGGAAGTTTTACATATTTTATTTTGTTCTCAGCACCAGTGAATCTCAATTTTATTGATATGTCTCTTTTACACTAAATTCCCTCCACCAATTAACAAACCACAGGAACTTGTGTCAGAAAAGAAAGGAAGAGAAGGAGAAGAAGAAGCCAACACCCTAAAACCTTCATGTTGCCTCTATATAATATATAGAGCAAAATCTAAACCTACAGCTAAACTCTCTGTGATGCAAAAACAAAAGCTTGTCTCACTTCCTGGGTGTCTGCAGTTCATCCAGAATTGAGGGGAGTTTTTCCCATGGGCTTAGATCAACAACCAAGCCATCCTGGGGTGCTCTGGGGATAAATGAAACCCCCAGAGGGGAAGGAGAGGTTTCCTGGCCTTCCTTGACTCCAACACCTCACCTTGGCTGTCCTGTTACTCCTGGAGCTTGAGGGACCTGCGTATGGCCGCGCGTTGCGTTCTGTGCTGGGCTGCTGTCAGCAGTGCTGCTGCTCCCTCGCGTTCCCGGGTGCTGGATGAAGCACTCCTCGTGGCACCAGCTGCATAGAGGAGCCTTCTAGAGATGTGCTGATCCTTTCATGGTGTCCCTTCTTGGACAGGGATGTGGGACAGCCACATGCCTTCCAGATCTGTTAGGAATCCTGTAGGAAAAAAGGTAGCAAACCCTTGGTGGAAAGTTGGCTGCTGTAGCAGATGAGCATCCTTGTGGTGATCTCAGTTCTCACTGTGACTTCTTTTTATTAAGATCTGAATACAAAAACCAACTTAGATGGTTATAAGATGTTACTTTTCAGTGTATTTCTCCTAACCTACTAGAGTGTATCCTTGCCCCAGGCAATACAACATGCTGTCAGATTGTCGGAGTGGAGTTGTACCAAACATGAAAAAGAAGGAAAAAAAAAGCCCTTCATTTTGTTCTGGCATTAAATGCAGCAAGATGGCAAAGAAATCCAGTGTAAACCTTTAGGCAGTCTTTGCCTTTATTGCAGCCCTTGAAAATAATCCAGTAAACAAGCAAACAAGCATAATTTGGAGTGAATGGTGAAATGCTGTGTTTCTCTTTAGTCAGCTCTCTGCAGTCTTCAAAGATAGGTTAAGTGTCTGGCGGAAGGAGGATTTGTGTGTAGTCAAAGGGCCATGCTTTATCCTAAAAATGACCTGATTGCCTAATTATTATTTTTTTCCCCAACCAGCTGTACTTGTAAATACCACCTAAATATGGACTGGAAGGGTTGGTATCTGTTTTTACATTGCTCACTTTGTGTTTCCCCTCTGTGCTTCAAAGATATGCTGTTTGTGGCTTTGTGTTTTCCCCCTGCAAGCAAAGAAAAACCCCCAAACCAAATCAGTTTGTCAGGGGTATGAAGATCTCAGTGTCAAATTGAAGACTTGGCAGTAGAATATCTAAAATATTTTCTGATTTAATTTTGTAGAATGGTATGTGTCAAGTCAACAATACATCCTTTTAAGAAAGCATTGTTTCCTAGTCCTAAGATCATTACATGTCAGTTGTTCTGTATATACAGGCATATATATGGATATATGTATACGTGTGTGGGTAGATATATATTCACTGGGAAATTTAAGTAAATCAGGTAAGTAATTGTGTCTCCTCTCCTCTGAAACCATTCCCTCTCAGCAAGGTTAACCTGCTCAGTAGCAGAGGGTAAATCCTTTATGAAACAATTCCTGAAAGCTAAGTGCTCAAGAGCTTGAAGAAAGGCTGAAATCAGTGGGCTTTGGGCACCTCAGCTCTGTTCCTTAGTAATTCCATATTGCTGTGTAACTTCACATCTTGAGCCCTGTCCCACTGGTGTAAGAAGGGACAATGGATATATAGTGTATATATCACAGTATTTTGTGTTCCCTTGGCTGTTGGCCTCATATTTTACTACCTGCAAAGTACTGAAATGCTGAAGACACAGTTGTTAACATAATTTTGACCCTTTTGTGCTGTTTGTTTCAGATGTGTCGCTGTGCTCCAGAAGCAGTGATGAGTTTGTTTTCTCCTGACTATGGCAAAATATCTGTCTATCTGTCTGCGTATTTACTCGAGTGACTCTGCAGATAGGGAAGTCAAGGTTGGAGAACTCTGCCTGCTGGCTTCAGGTTTGGGGTCAGACTTGCCTGTGTCGAGTGTGTGTTGTGCTCTGTTTATTTGAAGCACGAGCTTCCCTGACTTCAGTTGTGGGTCTATGTGTACTAAACTTTTGCAGTGGAAATCCTCGGTTCTCACTTCAGATTTCCTTTATCTTTCTGCAAGTTCAACTCTTACTTCAGCTTCTCAGATTTACTCCTGTTGGATGGAGGTAGCCAAATGAGAAAAGGATGCTGCTGGTGACTGGGAAGGCGTGAACACTTGAAACACCTTCTGCCTCAAGGCAACTCAGGTCTTCACAGGAAGCTCTTGAAAATGTGTGCATTGAGTAGAAAGGAGCAATGCAGAGGGCCTTTCAGGAGTAAGGAGAAAAGACTTACATCTGGCAGCATGAGAAATAGCCAGGATCATTCTTATGGGACTATCCAGTTTGGGAAAGCCAGAGTCATGAATCAATTCCCTTTGCCAGGGGATGCAGCAGAGAAATTGGTAAAAGGTTTCCACTTAAGTGGTCCTGTGCTGGGCCAGAAGTTGGACTTTGATGATCATTGTGGGTCCCTTCCTACTCAGGATATTCCATGTTGCTGTGATTCTTTGAAGTGCTGCTGAGTGCCTGGTGCCTCCCAGCACTTTTCCTGCTCTCATCTCACTGGGTGCTGCCAGCTCTGCCTGCTGGGCTCTGAGTGCCTCCCAGCCTTGCCATATTCTGCTGAATGTGCTTTTTCCTTGCACAGCTGCGTTCATTTTCCTGCAGTGGAGTCCCTTGTGAGGCTCCCTGCCTCAGGAATTCGTTCATCAGCCTGCAGGATTCAAAAATAGCATCCAACCTTCTGCAGGGACTCCCTGGCTGGAGTAAACAGAGCAGCCCTGTGCTATGACTCCACACACTTCAGTGGCCAAGCATCTCCTCTGGGCACTTTGCTCTTATTTACCTGTGGAAAAAATAGTAACTGGCACTTGGGGTTCTTGATTTCTCCAAAGCCTTAAGCTGCCTTTGGCTGACTTCCATCCACAGCAGAGGAAGGAAGGAAGGGAAGCCTGGCAGAGCAGTGCCTGCTGACCTTGCCATGGTGACTCTCTTGGGGAAGGAAGGCATCTTTGGTTCCAGGTGCAAACTGGCTCCACACAGCTTTCTGGGGCTCTGTTGCTGCCTCCCAGTCGAGTTGAGAAGTTATGTGAGTGCAGTTTCCTCGCAGAGGAGTGCAATGCTGCTGTCTCCCTGTGCCAGTTCTTCCTCCCTGGGAAATTAAATGGCTAAAAGGTGTAAAAAGTTCGTGTGGGCTCTGGAAGCAAGCCTGTGTTTTGGGGTCCCACTGCTTTCTCTCTTTTATGCCTTATTGGTATTTATGGAGGTTTTTTTGTTGTGAAGGAATTGGAAAGTCCGCTCAGTCCTCCCTCTTAAATATGTGTTCCCTCAGTGTTGTCTCATTTCCAGGCTAATGTAGCTATCAAATCTTCCCCCTTGGGCTCACCATGCAGTGTAGCATATTTTTGGCCTTCAGCAAGGGAAACAGATGATGAGCTGAAGCTAGTTATCCTTGTGTTGAAAGTGCCAGAGTGGGGCCAGCACTCCCTGCTGCTGCGGGTATGGACCTGCTACGGACACCTCACCTTCCATTATTCCCTGCCCTGTGCCAGCTGCTTCTTTTCAAGGCACTGCAACATCCTAGGAAGTTACTCTGGAGGGGAGATGATCAATGCCTTAGTCATGCCTCCACATGTCCTTGTGAAGCAAAGTGTTGATTGTCCATTTCTTGTAGAGATGAGAGATGGCATTTTTCTCCCCAGTCCTTGTGTGTACTCAGTTTCTGGGTTTTCTTTAGTTTTCATAGCAGGAAAAATGCTGGCTGATAGATACAGATCCCTGTCCTAGACTTGGCTTTCATGTGAAGACTTCTGCTCTTGACTTCAGAGGGTCCTGAGCAACCTTGCTCTAGGTGAGAATGCATAGGTATGGTGCAGCTCAAGAGAGGAAATCGGAGAAAAAAGAGCACCGCCGTGTAATATCTGCAAATCAATTCTTTTTTCTGTTTTGAGGGTTCAGCCAAATCGCCTGCCTTCAGCTTCTGTCCCCAAGAAAATGCAAGGATGAAAGCACTGTGTTAGCCAGAAGGAATGTAGCAGTGGGAGGAGCACCAGGCGTGCCCAGCAGCATTGTCCCTTGCACCTCCCAATTGCCTGTTGATGTTTGGGGTTCCTGCAAAGCTGTGCTGCTGCTCCTTGCTGAGGGTTGATACTTGCAGCAAGCATGCGAAATCCTACCCTGACAACTTTAATGAACACAGGGCATTACTCAGAAGGTTTCCTGCCTGCTGTCAAAAATGCCAGACCTCTTGGTTGCCCTCAAAGATCTGGAAGCCTTGAAGCACTTTCAGACTTTCCTGCTGTTGAAGTATTCTGTGTAAGAAATACCTCAAAGACAACTTCAGAGCAGTATGGCACTGATTGCAGTACAAGGCTATCAAATGGTTTCTCTAACCTTTTGATTATTTTTAATTTTGCCCTTTTGCTGGAAACAGGGGCCTGTGCCTGCCCTCCATCCAGTTCCCTAGCTCAAGTCCCATGGGAAATATCAGCAGCATGATTGCTTTCAGAAAAGCAGGAGTGTCCTTTGGCTTGTCAGAGTTCAATACAGCTGTCTTTTCTGAAGGAACAAGTGGTTGATTTTGTGATCCAGTCTCCTATCTTAACCCCCTGGACTGGGAACCCACTTGGACCATAGGTTTATATGCTACATATATAGGAAAGACAAATATTTGGCAGATGTCAGAAGCTGTGTTTCCCATGTTGCAGTGATACTCAGTTCTCTACCTCTCCTTTTAATGTAGCTGCTGTTTTACTCATTCCTGATGATGTGAGATGTACCAGCTCCTTTCTGGGCCATATCCCTTGCTGAATTCCTCTTAGTGTAGTCAGCAATGTACAAGACAATTACGATTATTTACTCTCCAAAGTGCTGTGATTAAAGGAGAAAGCTGACTTGTAAGCATCTTTGAGGCTAAGTGTAAGTCCTCTGTTATTTGGAGAAAAAAAGAGGAGCTGCTAAAATGCTCCGAAAGATCTATCTGTAAAACACTTATTTATTTGCCTTTTTNCCTTTTTTTACCCCCCCCCCCTCCCCTTCTTTGCTATTTAGATGGATGGAATAGTATTTTATGAGCTGTGTTAACTAAATCTTAGCTAAGATGTGACTCTAAGGTAGGAAGGGCTATGAAACAGAGATGAACCACAGCAGGATTTTATTGCATAATGTCCAGAGCTGCTGCTGATCTGAGAAACACTTGCAGCTTGCCAGTGCTCGGGTGGTGGGGTGGCTGTTGGCTCGCCAGGGTGCAGGACTCAAGTCAGGCTGAAGGATGGAGATACTCAGGAAATAGAGGGCAGCAGACCTGCTGAGCAGGACCACAAATCATGCATTAACTTGCATTTGCACAGTGCTCTGAAGATGATAAATGCTGCCTAAATGTTCACTTGAGCTTCAGCATGAATTAAATCCAATAGAAACGTGGTTTGGGTTTTATTTTCAAAACACTGCAGTTGGACAAAGAGTTTTTGTAGTGGTTTTCTGGTTTTGTTCATTTAAATATTTATGAAAAGTATGGGAAAAAGATTTCATTAAGAAAGAAATCTTGCAATATTCAACTGAGATGTCTTTATATGTAATTCTGTGGTGTAACTCCAACACCAAATCCTGCAGATTCCTTTGCTTTTGTGGCTGCAGTAAAATTGATGTGATGACACTGAGAAGGGCAATCTGATTGACCCTTCAAATTTTGCAACAGGAGTTACCACTGATTTTCCTCTTTCTGGAGCAGGGCACAGACTGACCAGCAATGACTGCGCTCACAGTGGCTGGAGCAGTGAGCTGAAATCCTCTGGCTGGTGGTACACAGAAATCCAGAGCAGCTGAGCCATCAGTCCCTTCCAACCTGGAAATGGGAGAAGCTGGGCTGGGATTCAGGGGAATGCTGCCCAAAGCTAGGCTTTAAAACAGCCTTGCAAATGGCAGACATGCTAAAACCCCAGTGGCTCCTGTGGATGTTGAAAGCTGTCTTGGGAGTCTCTGCCACTTCATCCAGGTGACTGAAGGCTTTAGGACCAATTTGGGGAACCTCAGCCTGTGTGTCTGGGGGATTTTTCTTCTAGCAGCCCTGACTTGTGTTTGCAGCCACAAGGATGATCAAGGCCTGACATGCAAGGACTTACAAGGTCTTAGCAAATGATAAAAATATATAAGGAAGTTTGTTGGGTTTTTTCCCCCACTCCCAGTAAGCCTTGCTGGGTAAGACAGTCCCTCTCAGTTTAATGCCTTTGTGCTCTTCATCCTCCTACTGTGCTGTGCAGAATCTCAGCCTTCAACATTTTTCACCTTGTTGGATTCACTGTGTCTGTCAGTACAGTGGATGAGTCAGCTGGTGTATTTAAGTGCAAACCTTGGGAGAAGATAGCTCTGGAATTGCCTTTTCTACTGGAAGCTGATAAGCTCATTACATATGCAAAACAGGATACGTATATCAGGCAAAGCCAATATATGACTTGGTAGCAAAGACCAGTTGGAAATACAAAATATATGTAACGATGAGTTTAAACACTATACTAAATCACAGCTGTGCCGTTTCATTGGACATTCCTTCCTCAACTATGAAAGCTATAGCTATCTTATAAATCTGTCTCTTAATAGTTAGCAGTTACAGTTCTTTATAATTTATTTATCTGATACTGCTCAGCAAAAATGCACCTTCCTGTCAGCTTCCTTTGTATACTACATTTTGCTCAACACTGCAAGCCCAAATTTTTTTGCTATGCTGTCTCTGCTGGTGCCATGTGAATGATTGAAGTACGGTCTAGAGGTTGTGAAGATAAGTGTTACAAAGAAGTCCTCGTGCACCTGCTACTGAGCAAGGGCTTGAGATGGGCTTGTGCAAGCAGCTTCTCTCATTTATCCTGTGGGACCACCCACTGCCTTGGGTTTGCTTAGCTCTGGGCAAGCTAAGGACCTCTTAGAGCAGTTCAAAGTGGGCATGAGAAGTGTACATCAGCCATCAGGGGTTGCTGGGATCCCACTTTAGACCAGTTGCTATCATTTTTATTGCCCTAATTTGAGTCACTTGTTCCATATGTGGGAATAGGTGTGAATGTCTCTGATAAGTGTTCGAGGAGATCCCAGCCAGCTAATAAACTGCAGTTGGAGGATGCTGCACATGACTAGTGATGCTGGTCAGGTATGTGTACAGACTGCCTTTCAGGGTGGTTCTCACCTCAGCTGTCATGGTCCCCCCCAGCCATCTGGTGTGAAGCAGCCATGACGTCTGGGGGCTGCCATGGGTTTGTCCATTCTTCTTTCCTTTTAGGTCATCAGTGTCTCACCAGCACTTCCAGTCAATCAGCAGAGTGGCATTCAATCCTAACTCTGCCAAATGTTTTTTATTTTTTCTGTCCAGGGTTTTTACATGGATGAAAACATACTCCCTCTCAATATTCTGCTAAGTTACTAGCTCTTTTTTTTTTCTTCTTCATACTGTTTAAACCATTCTAGTCTCCCTTTGTCAATCACTTGATGTTTTTTTTAACCAATTTTCTTGCTCTGGTAAAATGTTTTGGATACCATGTCTCTGTTTATATTTCTCCATATCAATGAAGAAGCACCAGCAGGAATGGGGTTTCTCTGTGAGGCTCAGCAGAGAGCAGATTCAGAAGACACATTTCTCTGTGGCGTTCAGCTGCTGAGGTTTTTCGGCCAAATGACCTCTGTAATGGCTTATGCAAAGGGAAATTTAAAGTACTTTTTTGTTCTAATCACTAGAGGTCTGCCTTCTTCATTTCAGGTCAAACCATTAGTAACATCTCCTCTTCCATGTTAAGGAAGTCCTGAGCAGTGCTCACCGTATTAAGAGTTGATGATTCCTTTCAAATATCTAAACACAAGCCAGCTGTGGTATCCATTGAGACCTCCACGTGCAGAACACCCTTAAAGGATCACCCAAGAAAACTTTTTTTAAATGATTTTATTTATTTTTTTTAAGTTCAGAAGGGATTAATAATTTACGTGGCTTGTGGAAAACATACCCGCCAAAACCAACATTCCTAGAAGATAGTCAAGTTTTTAGTATTGCCTTCAACTGAGTGCAGTTTTCTAGAAGTAGAAAGTATCTACAATGTGGGCTTGGAATGGTAGAAAAAAAATCACCCAATGTTAGTTGGTGCTTTTGTTATCAAGTATCATCACACAAAAGTTTTGATGTTCTCGAAACCAGTGTCTCTGCCAGTTCCTGCAATAGGTTTTTCTCACAACCATCCCATTCAGTATGTCTCTGTGATTTAAATAAGTAATTTAGCTCCTTAAAAAAAACATATGATTACCTGGAATACTTTCCTGCATTTTTAATTTGCTTCTACTCGTGTCAGACTACTGATGACATTGCAAAATGAAATGAATATTTGATTGCGGGGTTTATAGCAAGTGCAGGTCTAATTGCTTAAGCCAGTCATGTTTATATATCTGATGCCATCAAACTTCTTTTGGAAAAATATAGGAAGATCCCAGGCTGCCAAGGGCCCTTAACCACATCCTTAATTTTCATCCACACTAGTTTTATGGGGGCTGCTAGGACTTCTCAGTTATTTGAAGCTGAGAAGAGGGCTGGCTTGTTTTCCTCGTGCTCGGGAGTAATGCTGAGGTTTACACCCTGTGTTAGGGATGTCATGAGCTGCTGGTGGGTCCTGGTGTCTCAGAGCATGTCTAGAATTAAACACATGCTTAAACCGTGCAGTTGGTTGTTTTGCTTGGTAAAATGCACCCATCAGCTGAATGAGAAGTGCTGCTCTGAGCATCCATCTTGTCTCAGATTCAAGGAGAGTCCAGGAAAGCACCAGTTTTGCTGTTTGGTCAGGTGTGGCAAATGCAAGTGGCAGCTTGGCAGCAGTAGGACTCTTCTGTCACGGATATTTAAGCAAGTTATTAAAAAACTTATTCTTGTCCTTTCTGTGAAAAAATTGTGGTGAGTAGTTGAGAGAGGTTTTGTTTATGCTGGCTAGGTGCAAACAAAACTTTATAGTTTACCTTTTAAAAAAAATTAGGATGGAACCAAGTAAGGAAATTTAGAAAGCTAAAAAAAAAAAACCAAAACAGTGAAATTCTCAAACACACAGAGAAAATGTGTTAGTGAGAGCTGGTTCTGTGCTACCTCTGGAAAGCTAACATCCACAGCAATTAAAATACATTCATCTGTTCCAAAGGGAAACCCAGAATTGGTGTGATTATTAGTCAGCCCTTCTGTATCACAGCGCATAACTTGAGGCATTTGTTCTGAATTCCAGAAGTTTTCTTGGAAACGGAGGATTACCCAAACTGCTTGCCTGGAGTTGAGCAGGTAGTGGCACAGCACCTGGTTTAGCTGAGAGCCCTGTGTGGTAGGGCTGTGCTCCACCTGCATGATGTGGTGTGACATAACTGAAAGCCAGGCTTGAGTGTCTAAACCTTTATTAAAACTGTTGCAGGGGGATGCAGGAGGATGACTCCTGAGGATTTTAATGGGATTGCAGGTGTGTGGCAGATATTGTTGGGGGTACACCAGTAAAGGTGTGAGCACCCCACTCCAGAAAAGTTTTTGTTCACCTAGAGCAGCTCTTGTTCCCTTTTGGCTTGGTATGTATCTGACACTCAATCCTGCAGCTGCCAGGAGCCAGGGTCTGTCTGCTTGTAATCTGTTCCACTTTCTGGTGCAAAGAAGAAAATACTTCTAATGTGAAATCCATTTTAAAACACACATTAAAAAAAAAAAAAACAAAAAAAAACCCCTACAGCTGTTTGAAAGCTGTTCGGAAGTATGGCATATTAGAAATAGTCCCAGCTGAAATGGATTAGCAGGCAGAGTTCAAGTGAGGAGGTCAAATTTGTAAACTGAATGCAATTTATCTTGTGGCACTGCAGTTTATCATGGGGTTGCAGGAATAAAGAAATGCCACACACGTGCACACATTCACACCTAATAATTTAAGAATAACTGGAAAAGGTATGAAAAGACATTAAAAGGCTTCTGATGACATCATGCTATCTGAGGTAATAAAACAAAGATGGTTGAAGTCAGTTCCAAAGCAACTGTAGCCAGAGATGTCTTCATGTACCAGTCTTTATATATATTTCATGTCTCAGGAAAAAGGTGATTGAATCCTAATATTGCATACTAACTGTGTGAGGAGACACTGTTTTAAAATTTTTCCTCTCATAGGTTTCTTCATGCTACATTTCATTTATTTATTTTACATTTACAGAGATGCTTTAATGTCTGGAGTAGCTACGTTTACAGATCTTTAAAACTCGTGGGATGGTTTGCCCTGTAGAAAGTCAAACAAAAACTTTTTTCCAAGGTGTGACTGTGTAGTTTCTTTGGAGCCTCTCCTTTTCGGAAAGTTTTAATTTCTGCTTTAGAAGGAGCAGGAGCCTTTTTTTCCTTCCTTTTTAAAATCATTATACTAACTGGATGGTTTCTAATTGAGTTTGTGTGGCAGATTGTTGGAGACTTGATTTCATGAGGGTGTCTGCGTAGAGACCCTCTGCTTTTCTGGTGGCCTCAGGTCCTGGTGGTGCAGAATTTTCAAGGCCCATGCTTTGCCAGCGCTGCCACGTTGGTGATCTTCACTGCATGGGCACGGCATGTGATATTTCCCCTGGCAGAATGCAGAGCTCACAGAAGGAGCTTGTAGAAGATGCTCTTGAAAATCTGGTAATCTTGGGGCTTTTAGATTGGGCTGTGTGGTCTTGAGACAATGCAGCCTGTTAATAACTTTTGGTCATGCTTATGAGTATCATCTAAGCTTGTGCACGTGTGTTCATCGTGCTCTGATGTGGGAAGGCGTTCTTCTGTCCTTCAAAAGATGTTTGTAAATGTCACCAAAACAGAAAAGGTGATGGGCCTCCTTTTGGAGAGGACCGTGACTCTTAAGCCACTTGGAATGAAAAGGTCATGATAATTCTGCATTTTAGTCACATTTGGTGCTAAGTGTAATGATAAGGACATTTTTTCAAAGACACTTTAGGTGGTGTAAACTCCAGGGAGAGATGTTAGTGTCACATTAATAATAATTATTTAGGAGTGTGACAAACTCATCTTGAGCAGCCTCTATTAGACACAATTTCGGAATGAAATTTAAAGTAGAAGGTAATTTCTAGATGCAATTAAAAACTTGTCAGAGTGGAGAAGCAGCCACTTTCTGTCTCATTTTGATGGTAAGCACTGTAATGAAGTAGCTCAGCCTGGCATTTCCCTGCCTGCAGCTTGATCATGGACAATCCTAGTGCAGTATCTGATGCAGCTGCATTTCTAATGCATTAAGCTCTAAATGTTCTCAGAGGCATAACACTCCAAACTTGTTTTCTATGATAATTTTATTTTAAGGACCTTTTTTTCAAACAAGTCCCTGAAGCATCAGTACCCCTTATTCCAATTACAATCGTTTCAAGATGTGATCCCTGCAGAAAACTTTGGAGTTGGTATGTTTGCAGCTTTTCCTTATCCTTGCCTGTCAGTTGCTAGAGGGATGGTAACTGGAGCGTGCAGCCCTCTTTCCAGCATGCCTTTCTAGGCTGCATATTTCTGAACTCCTCCTTTGCTTTTGCCTGCTCATCTTTTATATCATTAAGGAATTCAATGTGTGCAAAAAAAAGCTTCAACCACAGCCTTGGGGCTTCTTTGGGTTTAGACAAACCCATCATATTTTGCTGTTTATGCATCCACATTCACCACCTCCAGTTACTCCAATCTACTTCTAGCCCAGACAGTCCCTGTAATTGGGCCATGGATGGACTTTTTAATTTTGACCATCTAGCCCCAAGGATGACTTTCTTTGTTCCCCAGTCTGGTTTTGTCACCTGCATTTTCTAGAGCTTCATTTCAAGTTAATAAACCTTGGTGAATGGCATTAATACGAGACCATGATGGGCCTGAAATAGCCATTGTATGCTAGTGTCCATGTTTTTCATCTTGACATTTTCCACAAGCAGGACATTTAATAGCCAATTTATGAGTGTTTTGTCTTGATTTCTCGCAAGGCTGGCCTTTTCAAAGGAGCTGGTGGTGACTAAGCAGAGAGAGCTCATTTTAAATTGGAATTATTGCACTTGATGTCCCTCAAACCCTCAGCCCAGTGACCATGCTGAGATCATGTCTTGGTTCACATATAGTCTGTGACCTGCAGTGAGATATCTATAGGACCATCCCTTCCTGGTGTATTTCCATGGTTTACAATACCCTTGGGCTGCAAACTGTGGCAGATCTTCTCGAGTGCCTTCCTAACTGTGGCTGACAGCAATACAAAAATCAATTTACCATGGAAAAAAAGGAAGCCAATATGTCCTAACTTTGGATGCTCGTGTCTGGTGGGATTTTTGATTTGTGTGTGTTGTTTTGGTAAAGATTGGAAGAGTTCTAAGTTTGTGCAGTGCTAGGCATTTTATGGCATATTTAAATGTCGATAACATAATTCGCTTTACCATCAGAAGTCATAAATGTCAGCCTATTGACACATTATAAAGACACAAATGGAATGTAGCCTGGCAGACTGGTGCTGGTTTTGAGGTTTAATAGTACATCTGTATCATTTATCCCAGCGGGAAATAACACAGGATGTTGCCTTGTAATTTTTTACTACTGTATAATAAAATGTAACCACAATAAATGGTGTCTAAGCAAGTAATGCAGCAGATTCTGGATTTTGTCCAGTGTGCCTTTACCACTTAGGTTAGTTTTGCCCCCTACAAGTTTAGGCAAGATGGGATTTTGACTGGATACAAACTGAATGTGGATCTCTCTAACGTGTTACATACACATCTATAGAGACCTTTCTATGCATTCCACCTCTTAATTGGCTGGTGTTAGCAGTGGGCCAGTTTATTCCTCTTTAAATCACTCCCATCCTAAGTTGAACTGTCCTTGAAAGGGTCTGTTCTGCATTTCTGCACTTCAAGAATGTCTTTGCAGGTTGATTGCTTTCCCAAATGTCCTCTCTGTGATACAGTGCTGTGTGCAAGTAGGCTTTTGATAAAAAAACTCGAGCAGCAGTACTTCATGGAAATGTTATCAGACTCATGCAAATGGAGAGCAGGGATTTGGTGCATTTGTGTTGCTTGACTTTAACTTATGGTATATTCCCTGCTCAATGCTAGTGGGGCATCTTGCACACCTTTTAGCATCCTGGAAGGTGCTGTGTCCTGCCTGGTGCCAATCCTTTCCTAGATTCAGTGTCTGGGCTGCTGCACTGCTGCAGACTGGGAGTTTTTTATTTATTTAATTTTTTTTAGATTTTTTGTTAAAGCCATGAGAAGTCTGAGAAAGGAGTCGGCACCCAGCTAGGCACTTCTGCAGGGGCCTGATAATGCAGAAGGGCTCTCTGGTTGCTTTGTAACATCTGTCCCGCAATGTTCCAAGTGAAGAAAAATATGAAAACATTATTCTGTGCATATGAGAGTGCTGCACATTTGTAAAAAGACAATTAACATAGAAATGAGGGAAGCTTTTGATTCATCAAGTAGATTCAACAGACTGTGTCATTTCCTTGATTTTCATTTTAATTAGGATTAATCAGTTTTATCTCCTAAGGTTTTTGCAGAGAATTTACACGAAACAGAAGACTTTGGTCAGCAGTGTGCCAGTGTAATAGCCCCTACTTGAAGAAATCCAGCTGTGGCACGTATAACCAGGATTAGATTTGGCAGGGCTCCAGGCTCCCCTCTCCACTCTCATTAAATGCCTTTCTGTTGCAGGGAGCTCTCTGGATCTTCCAATACCAGATCCTGGGTTTCACGTAGCTGCCTGGTTGCTTGCTTCAAAAGCCACTTGGAACCAGTATATTGATTGGAAAAAAATACCTCTGGGATGCCAGCTTGAAATAGTGGCTGCTCTCTGCTTCAAAGACTGGCTCGAAAAGTCTCACTTAACCCTGGCACCCACTGGTCCTGACAGCTGGGAGCTAGAGCCAGCTGAGACAAAATGGAGCTGACCTTTTCCTCCTCAAACTCAATATATTTAACAGAAGCATTCGGGTTTGGATGGAGTTTCAGATATGTTGGAAGTAGAGCATGAGGGAAAGGAGCCAGGTAGTTCTGTAGGAAGGAAAGCAGCAAGCCTACAGTGGCCTTGTAGGGGAAGCAGCTAGGTTTGAGTGTGTGTTCTGCATCCTGCACAGCAGAAGCAGGATTCCAACATGCCCTAGGTGAGGGTTGCTGTCTCAGTGTTGGGCTGTGTTCTCTTTCTTCTTATTCTTTCTTAGTTTTTTACATATTTTTAGAAGGCTCTTATCCCATGAAGACAAAAAAAAAAAGAATCTTTGAAAATGGTTGCAAACGCAAATGAAATCTTTCTGTTATTAGACATATTTTGGAGTGGACAGATTTCATCATGGAAATTAGAATAATTTGCATACGATGAAAAGCATTTTATTTTGCTTGTTTTTCAGTACCTGAAATAGATGTCTTGCTACAAAAATTTCCATATTATGTGCAAGTGAAAATTTAGCTTCCAGTTTTTTAATTTAGCGGAGAAGACATAATTGATCCAAAATATGTGAAATGTAAATGTTTTCCTATTAATTGTAGGAGAACAATATTTCAACCATGTGGGTCGTACAACAGTAAATATCAAGTGTAGGGTTTAAGCATCTTGTACACTCAACAGATTTGAAAGCCATTAAGCGTATGAACAAGGAGGAAATGGAGACAGAAGGCAAAAAACGCTGAAGGGGAAATCCTACTGAAAGCTCACAAAACATTTTCAAGCTTACAGAAATGACCTGCTCTGTTCTTGTTACACAGAAGTGTTAAAATGAGAGCAGGCGACCCCTTTCCCCCAAATCATTCATCTGTTATGTCTGCGATGTATTTAGACTGAATCCTTTCCCAGATGCTGCGGATCTGTCGGTTCCAGGGGAAATTAATGGGATTTTACCATTTGCTTTGAGGAAAAGAGGACTGGACTTTCTCCTGCTGTCTTTGGCAGGAAGGAGCAAGGAGCTTTCCTGTCTGCTCTCTTTAAATATTGCGTCTTTTCAAGCTTTTTTTGCCAGCTAGCCTGAGTTGTGTTACTGCAATATACCATGTTGGAAAATTACAGAGGTTAATGTACAGCACTATGATACACAACCATAATGGTTGACTAATGTTTTTTAAATGGTAAACCAAAGGCATTTGTAATACAAGTTGTAGTGAATTGCCTGCACTTCTTGCCAGCGATTAGTTTAGCATTGCCTTTAATATTTTATGCACTGAAGTTGTTTGCAAAGACTAAAAGCTTCATTCACTTTGCACACTTGTGCTTTGTTCTGTCCTTGTACAAAGCACAACAGAACCACTCTCTTTTCTGATGAACTGTATGTCAATAAGTTCTATCAAATTACAGTTATACTGCATTGGAAAGACTTTCCTAGTAATCAGTGAAGACTACATCAGATCTGTGGTGTAGTAACTGAGCCAAGTAGTTAGAAATCTAACCTTCCCTAATATCACAGGTTGCATATTAATATTTTAAATATCTAAACCACACATGAATGACGTCGGACATTTTTAGTTTAAATGTTACTGTAGAGATTTGATGGTACGTAATCCCATTAAAACAGAAGAGTGCAAGATGAAATTCTCCATTTGCAATTATAATTATGCATATTGAGATTGACCATTCTTTAAAGAATTGGAAGTGCAAGGTTGAGAAGGGTGCTTGAGCAATCACTCTTTGTTGAGAGCATTGATGGAAGAATAAAAAATTTGAGGGGGATTGATTTGTCAGTAATCTGCATGAAAAAGTATGGGAAGCATTTCTTCAGAACATGAAGGGGAGGTAACCCTTTCACTGTCATGGTTAGCTTTGCTTGGAGAGCTGCCACAAAAAGACATGATCAAGAGCAGAACAGCAAGTAACACTGAACTACCCCACCTGCTCTTGACACTTGATAAATAAAGAGTATTAGTTGATCAGCTTCGTGTTGGATAGTCAGCATGGCCTCATGAGTACTCCAGAGGAGGTGGGTTTTGTTCTAGCTCTGTCAGGGGCCTGCTTTTTGACCTCAAGCAACTTTTTTTTTGCCTCCATGCCTTTCTGCTGCTGTTCTTTGATTGCTTTGTCTTCTTGGAGGATGAGCTCTTCAGGAGAGTGATTTCTTTGCATTGTGTTCTGTGAACAATGGAGTCTCAGCCTTGCCAAAGCCTCTAGGGGCTTCCCTAAAAGAAATTATAATTGTTAGCTTTAATCACTTTCATCAAAAGAGCTTGGTAATTGGAGGATGGCCGTGTGGAGGATTTGGAGAAGTCTGTAGGGTGCCTGTTAATTAAGTCACCGTGGGTGAAAGTTGCTGATTTGGTTGGGCTGATGCAGAGATGCTGATGCCTGGGTGCAAGGCAGCGCTGCTCCATATGGGTTTTGATCCCCAAAAGCACTGCGCCGGGTGCTCCATCCTCTGCTTCTGCAGAGCCAGAAGGGAGCTGCTGGTACGTTTTAGCAAACAAGGATTTTTCAGAAGCCTCCTCCCAGTTGCCTAAAACTTCATGTGCTTTTTTTGTTCCTCTGTTGTGAGCATTTGCTTCGGAAATGGGACTGCTTGGCTTTTTTGCAGTGAAGACAGGTCTTTGAGGGTGAGCCATCCCATCTTGATGGATTCTTCTCCCAGCCTTTGCTGTTGCCAAACAAAAAGTGTTTATCATTGCTCTCCTTATTAGCACTTTCTGGTTTGGGATAGAGGTGCAGCAGCGTACCACTTTGCAGAATAATTACTCTTCTTGTGGCATCTAGTGATGCAGAGCAATGTGCCCTTGTCTGCTTTGGGTGGATGCATCACTTGCATAGCAGAGGGTTTAGAGATATTTAGCCAGATGAACACCAGCAGCCATGTTAGTAAAAGTGGGCTGTGTTGAAGTATCTCCATCATTCATTTAGCAGTAAACTTGGCAGATAGAGCTCCAGGGTAACAAGGGATGAAGCAAGGGAGAGCATCCTGAGTGAAGAAACTTTCCAAATTGTCCAGGCAGAGTATGACCAGGGGAAAAGTGGAGAAGAAGCAGCAAATGCTTTCTGAGAAGCACTGTAGGTTCGAGGGTGAGCAGGTTAGTCAGGTGGCATGGAGAGCAGTAAAAGAGGATCAAAACAAGATTCCCTTGCATAAAAGGCAGGAGCTGCACTGCTCTGAGTATTAGTAGGAGTCAGAGGTGAAGGAATGCCTCCTTCTTTAGTGTGTTTATTCTCTCTTTTACGGCTAATGCCAAATCCTGTAGTTCCTGCAGCGCACCACTGCCAGTGAGCGTCGACTCTCTAACAAGTATTTTGCAAGATCTTTGCTCTTGCAGGAATCCCTGTATAGTTCCTTTCTTATTTTAATAAGAACAAGAATTCCCCAGTCTGCATTTGAAATCTGCATAGAAATAGCATATGGCAGAGGCCAACTCAAGGTTACACATTTGGCATTTGGGAAGGGAAGGCAAGAAAAATTTGCCAGTCAGTACACTCACATCATGATAAAATAAAGGTGAGCTGGGAGAGGAGCATGTGCTGAATCCTAAAATGACACAGACGAGCCACAAACCACAGTGTATTGTGCTATCTCTTCTGCTATGTTCCAAGCAGAAGCAAAATGTGGGGTATCATAAATGAAACGAAGATCTTGTTTTAATTTTATTTTAAAAGCCGTTGCAAGGCAGTGGGGGAACAAACATTAACTTCTTCAGGCTAGGCAAACTAAAATTTCTTCACTCGGTACTGCTCCCATCCAATGAGAATTATTCTCTTTAAGCTTCTTGGAACCAGGTGGAGGTTTTGCTATAAAGCACAAGCAGAGTAGTCTAAACAAATGGCATTTTTCCTAAAAATGAAGTATATGGATGCCCTTATGAGGTGTTGCCTGCTCTGCTCTACACTTGTAAAAGTGGTTTTTCCTACTGAAACTGTATATATTTGGTCAAAATCCAAGGCTGAAAACAGGTATGGTCCCTACATCTAGAGACTTTTTCATTTGTACAGTGAGGAATAATAACTGGTCTTACCCTGAGTTTGCCTGTAAATTTCTTAGATGATCCAAAGGCTGTTTATTGCTTACAGAGGCAATTTTGCTGACAGGCAAGCTGGAATAGGTCTCTTTTTCTTCCAGAGCATCCATACTTGGCTATTATAGAGAAATCACTCAAAAAGCAGCATGCATGCTGGACTCTCAAGCCTTGTTTTAAGTTTTAATTTACTTGTCTGACTTCCAAGGTTACTGAATGCAAGAAGTTGCTTCTTCAGTACATAAATAAGATGAATTATACGTTAGGGACCAATGCCTTGGCCTCGTTCTTCTCATGCTCTCAGGGGAGGAGCTGCTGAGGAGTGCTTAGAGCTGGGGTGCAACTTTCTTTTTTTGACATTGAAAATTTTAAAGTAAGACCATTCTGGATTAGCCAGGATGTGAAACTGGAACCCCAGGACCATTTATTTTTGGTCTGAAACTTTTTGAAGGTGTAGGGTGTTCCAGGGTGTGGAATCACGGGAGAAGGGTGAAAGCTGTGCTACAGCCCTGGTTGGAAAAGGCTTGGGGTTCCACTAGAACAACTGACCCCAGTTTAACACTGGATCCTATATTAATCAGGCTTTAAAGTTTCTTCATTTCAATACTCTTCTTTCACTTGAGATGACTTGTGTTCTCCCCTTCAGGTTGCAGAAAATAAGCTGGGTTTGTAGTTAATGTTGAAAGAAAAATTCAGGGACGAGGACTCATCGCTCTTTCCCTTGCATGGGTTATTAATTATGTTGTCTAATTGTTTCACTGGGATGGGATGAGGTCCTGGGGTCCTGTGCCATCCAGCTTGACTCTGACAAGACTGATTCTCACTGAAGTTTCATCTGTAGCAATCCCAACTGTGAGGAGCAATTTCTCATGTGTAATTAATCCTAATAAAACCAACACTAACAGGAGGCTGACCTGGATCTATCCATTTCATTGTTTTGTCAATTAATGTTATATTTAGCATCTAACACTGTAATTAGAAGAAAATACTGAAGATGTAAAGGGACAGAGAAGTTCTAAGTTGTAGCTACTGAAGAAAAGGAATTACTGTCCTTGCAATCATGATTTATTTTAACTTCTTTTCAAACTAGATGTCTTTTATTCTGATGCAGCAACCTCTAAAAACCTTTGATAGATTGTCTGGTTTAAGACTAGTTTATCCAGATGACATTGGAGTCTGTTGTGGTGAAGAGATACTCATGTACCTGCATTTGTGTTTGATATTTACTTGAATCTCTAAGGGGTTTTTTTATTTTATTATTGGCAGTGATATTGTTCACTAATTTTTCATCTGACCATTGTTGGATATGTGTCAGTACTGTCTTCATATGCAGAGATGTGCTTCATAGACATTAAAAATTCTTACAGGCTTTTCAAAATCAGATCTGTTGACCAATCGGTTGTTCATTGCTGTATCCTCTGGTAAATGTATAGCAGAAAGCTCATGAGTGCCTAATAACTCCTCAGAGGCAAATACAAATGTTTTTTAATTGCTTTCTTTTTCTTTTCATTTCCAGAAATGTTGAATACAGCACCCTGCAAGAAATAGCGTGTGGATTTCTAGCACCTGAAGAACAAGAAAAGGTAATTGCTGGACCATACAGTCTAGCCTCATTTGTTTGCTCTGCTAAAATATTTAGACCTGATCACGTTGCATGAGCCTCCAACACCGTCTCTGCATATGTGTTTTGTGTATTTTCACTTACGCAGGCACAGTTGTTTCTTGAGAATATTCCTTTATGTAAAGGGAACAGGGGAACAAATGCAGCAGAGCATGAAAATGCTGAAGCAAATGGTAGGGAAGAGCATACTGTGAATATTTTCAGTGCATGTAGAAGCGAAAAGGGTAAAAGAGGGGAAAAGGAAATCAAGGCTTGTATGTGCCAGTGGAAAAAGAGCTGCAGACTTTGCTGTGTTTGCAAGAGTGCCTGGTGCAGCCTTGCAGCCTGCTGGGCACGTGTCGGAGGAGGCTCGGTGCTCATCAGCGTTACAGCAGCCGCCTCATGTTTCAGTGACCGAGTAACTTGTGGGGTGGTGCACCCTGCTCCAGAGGTTGTGAGCTCCTCTGCTGCCTGCAAGCCTGCCTCTTGCAATCGAGTTTCTTGATCCTCCTGGGTCGTGACATTTTGTTGGGGCAATGCAGCTCGGCAGGGCTGTGGCTCGGTTGCTGGTGTTAAACAAAATGCTGTTCATCAAACTTTCATGAGACACTTTGCCAGGGGCTGCAGCTTGAAAGAGTAGGCTCCAAAAAGCAGTGAGCAGAGCTGTGTGCTGCTCAGTATTGCTGCCATCTCCTGTATTTTCTTCTACCTTCTTTCCAAGGCTGAGAGGTAAGCACCCTTACAGGACCTGGAGTGGTTTTGCACTCTCTCCTCCCTGGAGGCAAGTGACATAAATGCTGGACAAGGTAGGCATGGCCATGTTGGAGAGTGGTGGTCCTGCTTCAGCTGCTGCATCACTTCAGCTCTATGGTGATCCAGAAGAGGGACCAGGAACTTAGCTCTGCCTTGAAGTCTGTGTAGGGCATGATTATTACTGGGGTTAAGCTGAGGAATCCACATGAGCTGAGCCTTTCATTAAGTTTTTGTAGTAATTAATATAATGACTTAAAAGTAAGAAAAGCTGTCGGTAGATACCAGTATGAAGAAAGAAATGAATATGTGAAGGTCTATAAATTTGAGTATAGCAAAGCAAGTCTCTTAGTGAGACTTAAGAACATGGATGTGAAGAGAGAGAGACAGCAGATGTTGCTGGGGTCAGGAAACTTCTGTATGAACACGTGATATGATTTTACGAGACACTTCATTTCATTGCTTGGGTTTGAAAAATGCATGTGAGTGACATCTTGTGTTCACTACATCTGCAGTGCCATACTGCTGATAATTAGCATGTGCATTTTAGAAGCAGTATGAAGCTAAGATGACAAACAGAGACGAATCATAGGGTGGGACAATTCTGCTTTCTCCATGTATCAACATTAAAATTTCCTGAATGTCCATCTTTCCACCCTACAAATGGAAGTGTCATCTCAAGCACATTGAAAAACACTTCAAGCNATGTCCATCTTTCCACCCTACAAATGGAAGTGTCATCTCAAGAAGCACATTGAAAAACACTTCCAGTGCCTAAAGTTGCAACTTGTGTGGAACCTTGTGTATTTTTCTTGTGGTGGTCTCTGCATGCATCAATTTAGTGCAGAATTATGACAGGAGAGGAAGAGGAGCACACAGAAGAAGAAGCTCTCGGAGCAAATAAATGCTTGATCAAAGTGCAGTAAACTTTTGGAGAACCACATTCTCCTGTATTTGGGGTTTTGAACTACCTTCCACGTGCTAACAAATGGGATTAATTTTGTTGGATGCTTCCATTTGGATTTATGGTGTCATTTAGAACTCTGTAATGCTTTCTGTCACCATCACTGGCTCATTTCTCTGCTGCAGGACTGTCATTTTTGGGCACTTGAAATGTATGGGAGATGTAAGATAACTTTACTGGGAGTCAGACAATTCAGTGCTCTGAGTATAAGTCTGTTTATCCATGTCAAAAAGAAAGGTTGAAAAATGGGATTTCTTCAAAATAATGAGTTTTCCAAGGGGAACAGTGAAAAAGTAGTGCAGATTACAGTATGACACGATATGTTGGCAAAGAGGAAGACTGTGCCATGCTGTTGAGTTTCACTGGTATTTCACTGCTCTTTTAAAAGAAGGTGAAATATTAGTGTAAGTTATCTATGCAATTTAAATTTATCTCTACAAGTTCAGTAATTTATGTTTATTTATGCTTTTGGTACAGTTGTAAAGAGCTTTTTTTAAAAAGCAGTATTTCTTTTTCCAAGTAAAAGATTAAAAATGCCCACATTCATCACTGCTATGTGATGCTTTCTGAGGCTTTGAAACATAGCTACCCACACTTTTGCAGTGTGGCTCAAACATGGGAATTATTCCCACTGGGTTTCTTAAAAGCTATAGGTGTTGTTTTAAAGTTTCACATAACCAATATTTTAAGTAGGTAAGGGTATATATGCAGAAAAAAAATGGCCACTCGTGTTGTTACATTCGATCTCCTGTTCTGTGAGGTTAGGTGGTCACATGCAATTTTTTCTCATCCAGTGAACGGGATCAGAGAGTCATTCAGCTCTGTGTGAGCAGAGCAACCATGAGCTCTTTTGCTCAACCAGACTGCTGCCGTGTCCTTTTACCTGGTGCTGCCTGGCACTGGGTTGCGATGGCACATCAGATGTATTTCATGGCAGTTGAGACACAGTAGCCTCTCTCCACGTACCTGCCCCTAGGAAAGGCTCTGCCCCATCTTATGGAGGCTGTGACCTTGATGGGGCTGTTCACCCCCGTGCAGTGGGAGCTTTTTGCAGATGGGGTGGATTTCATGCTGTGCTGCTGGGTCCAAAGCTGCAGAAATCGAGACTGTGCTTTTATTTCCTGCATAGCCAGACCAAAGGAAGAAATCCCAAGGCTCAAGGGCATGAGAAACGCTCTCTTCTTTTGTTCTTGGTGTCTTTTTTTTTTTTTTTTCTGGCTGGCCATGACATTAAGATTTCTAATTAATTTAGAAACCACAGGCAGTTGAAGAGAGTGAGCAATGTAATAACTGGGCCATGGGGCAGAGTAAAAGCACATCAATTATTCAGGCAGTCGCTGCTGCTTATTCCCTTCCCAAAGCTGGGCTGGCTGTCAGCGTGTGTCAGTGATGCTGCTAATGCCCTTCAGAATTTGCATGCATAAATAGTGGCCTTTTAAAATCTGCACAAGGATAACTTTAGTATTTCCAACAATAGCTTCCAGCAGCATGCTCTGTCTAGTGGGTGCTGGGGGCTCCAACCACTATTTTGGGTGCCTTGTTGAAAACTGGGATCTTGGCAGGTGCATGCCCCAGAAGCCTCTGCTGTGGAGAAGTTGCTCCTCAAAGAGGCTGAGGGGCAGCCCAAGCCATGCAAAGAAAGAAACAGTCCTGCTTTAAAATGCAGGTGGTGTCTGAGAGAGTCCTCTCTGGGCGGGTGAAGTCCAGAATCCCTTAAAATGCAGCATCCCCTCCTGTATCTGTGATATCTCCAGAGCAGGCTCTCTGAAGATGCCCTGGATGCCACTGGGGCTGGACCCAGTGCGGTTGCTGTGCAGAGTTGAGGAGCAGGAAGCATCCTTCTCCTCACTGCTCTGGCTATTGCAGGTCCTGCACTTTGAGCAGTTGCAAAGTTTGAAACAGAGGAAGCTTTTCTCTCTGCCAGGAACTACATTCACAGGACTGGCTGTGATTGTCTTACATGGGTGCTCCTCAAAGTGTTGTGGTCGTGATGCCACAGGGAGCAACACCGATTCCTGCATTAACCAACAAGAGGAGTGAAAACTGGGGGACCTGTTGGATTTTTGTGCCACAGACTTCAAGTGGATGACAAAGCCTAATTTTTCTGTCTGGTCGGCATGGTTATCCCTGCTGTGGGTGGCAGCCACCTTGCTTTTTAAAAAGTAAACTGATTTGTGAAGGCAACAAAATAAAATGAGCCTTACTAATTATGTGTTGTGCTGGCGAAATGACCAGCTTGGGTTTGGAAAACACTGCCTGTAATTAATGGTGAAAGGCTTTTTCTCTCATCTGTGTAGCCATTATGAATCACTTCTTCCCATGGAAACTTTTAAATCTGTCTCACTGGGGAGCCTGAGGAGGAACAGGTAAAATGGATTTGCCTTAATAGCTGCAGTTGTAACTTAAACACTTGAAATGATATTAAGCATCTTTCTCCATTAGCATTTCATGTTGATCCTGATGATATACCAGCCGAGGCTAAGACAGGATCAACGTTCGTTAAATGGAAGAAACTAAACTCTGTAGACAAATGCTTTGGCTAAATGGGGCCTTCATTGCACTGAGAACAAGAATGCAATTATCTGAAATGTTTGTTTACAAAATCTAATTCCTGGGGAGTATCTTCTCAGATTGCTGCTTACATCTCTTGGGCTGGTTTTGTTGCCAAGGCTTGCAGGTTGACGGATTTTGAAAAGCTCGGTTGTAGTATGTATATAACAGATGTTTCAAACTTTGCATGGTAAAGCTGAACCCAAGTGAAGAGCAGGGGCTGAGCTGCAGGTGTGCCAGAGTTTATTTGTGCATTCCTCACATTCATTTTACACTTTGCAGTTAAGTGCAATTAATAATAATTATTAGATGTTCCAGATATTAAACAGCGTAGGCTGAAGAGAAGCTGGAAATTGTGCAGCACTGAGTGCTGTTACTGCTGTCCTCCTGTCCCCCACCTGGAGCCTATCTCAGGGGGATCACCGATGGGTTCCAGCTGGATGAGGATGCATCTCTGCCAGGGTAACTCCATGAAGAGCCTTGTCCTGGTTGGTTGACAAACATGGACACCCTCAGAAGGTGATTTCACCCATCCTCAATGCAAATTGTGCTCTGGAAATGCTGCTTTTCTTTGGGTTACAGAAACAGCCAGTGAGAAACATAACTGCTGCCATCCAGATGTTAGAGTAGATTTTGTCACTGTGTAGGGTTTGTAGATTGGAAAGGATCAGGCATTTTGAGCCTGTGCTGATACCAACAAAACAGCATCATACTAATTGTAAGCGTGCAATAAAACGTTGCACTGCGTGCTTGGATATGGTGTGGCAGGATTTGTTAACCTTTTTCTTTAGTCCATGTGGTGGCTTTGCTTTCCTCTCAGTTTTTTCTTGTGTCTTCCCTGCAACTGAATAGCACTTACCCATGGGTGGTACTGGGCAAGTAAGCATTTCCTGGACCCATTTCCCCCATGTATCTGGTGGTGAACATGAAATGGTTACCAGAATAATACATTTTCTTCCCCATTCGCTGAATACAGGGTATTAATAAAGTAGTCAGTGTAATCTGTTTGGCAATGGCTTACAGTCATGTTAAATGATGGGGAACAGACTGATGAAGGCCATCCTATTGATGGATAAGGGCTACAATTAACCAAGCCTGCAGTAATTGAAGTAAACCAAAGTTTTTTTTGCCTAATGTGCAGAGTGGTGGGTGATGCACAGGTATGTCTGTGTATGTTGTGCTGAGTACAGCAACAGAGCAAGGGGGTGAGATCTGGACCTCTGTGGGAGTTCAGTATGGGATGGGGCTGCTGAAGAGGCTCCTTATGTGGTAAAGAGGTAAAGTCTCAAAGTCCTTCAGATGTCCCAGCCGTGATTTGTTAACAAGCTCATTGCAGTATTGTGGGTCTTGCTGCCTCCTCCCCTGCAAAGGATGCTCCCCAGCAGTACCTCTCCTTCTGGCAGCCAAAAGGAAATTGCAGGAGTTGATGCAGGGGCTTGCTCCTTGAGAGGCACTGCTCAGGAGATCCCTTGGGAGGTTATGCTAATACAGCATTTAAAACACTGCTTTTTCAGTGTCAGCACTGGAAATGACAAATGCTTCCCTTAATTTGAGAGAAGTGTGCCTGATATTACCTGCTTATATATGCCTGAGAGTCTATTCTCAAGACAGTACATGGGCCTATCTCCTATGAAAGCTAATTGCACTATTAGGAGAATATATCCTGCTAACTTAATAAGATACATTTATTTGTGTCTTAGAGGATTTTTTTTTCTGAGGTGAAAGAAATCCTGAATGGTGCCAAAATTTATTTGAAGGGTATTGTTCTTCGTTGTCCCTTCCTCTCTCCCAGTGTCAAAACTGTTCTGGAAATCGAAAATATTTGATGAGTTGAAGGCACAGCAATGTAATTGAAGGCAGTCAGCACTTAAGAGAGCTGAAGGGGAATTCATCGTGGAGATGACTTGAGGCAGATTTTTTTTCCTATGGGATAGTCAGTTGGAAGCAGCATTGCCGACAGGGCTGTATGCTTTCGAGGAATAGAAAACTCAGGTGAACAGAGAGAACCGTGGCCGAGGAGTCTCCCTTTGCCCCTGCTCTGATGTAGGGGCATTCCTGCAGATGCTCTCAAGGATCTGGGGCAGATCGAGAGTTTTATTGCCTGGGCCTGCCTTGGGGTGGAGGACAGGGCTTGGGGCCTGGGTGACTGCACCTACCCCTCCCCAGAAACCCCCTCCTCTTGGCATCCCGCAATGCACTTCATCTTTGTCTTCCCTGCATTCCACACACAGTGAAAGCATTGGGAGCTGTCCATTGAGATTTTGTACCAGCATGATTTGAACTTAAGTCTAATTTAGACAAAAGTTTAAAGAGCTCTCTCCCCTCCCTCTAATACAAAGTACACTGGAGAGTCTAAATGCCCTGTATCTGGCTCAGAGACATTGCCCTGTGGTTTATTGCTTTGCTTTTATTCGTGGGCTCTGTTTGCTTTCACACAAACTGATTCATTTGGACACAATGATTTGTTTTGCAGAAGTTGTTTGCTTAGGGATGAAGGCTGAATTAAGGGGGTTTTATGGGGTAGAAACTTTATTTCCACAGACTTCTTCAGATCTCAGTTCCACTCCCTGCAAAGTTTGTACAGACTCAGATAAAGTGGCCCTTGGCCAAACTGGGAAGATGCAATGTGCCAAGTAGCTGTAGAGAGAGCAGGAGGATATGTTAAATTACAGAGAGCTTTTGAAAATTTTAGAATGTCTTGCAGGAGCAAAACGATGGACCTTGTAAAAAAATGCAAGATGATCTGATTCTGCTTTTTAATGTCCAAAAATAAGAACAAAATTGGAACAATCAATCCAATTTTATTAAAATATGAAGATATGCTAAGTACAGCATTAGATATGTATTTTTTCACTATAAATACACCCCCTAGGAATCATTCTATTTTTGAGATGAACTTGGTATTATGATAATGTAAAAGAAGTCTATAATTTATAATTCCAGTCGAAGGTGAAGAAATTTAACGTGTCAGCTTCTCTATTCATTACTGTAGCAGTCAAGACTAACATACTGTTCCTTCACCTTTGCTGTCAATCATTTAGATAGACCAATTATGGATTCGGTTAAAATATATATATATCAAAAGAGAAAATGCAGCAGAAGAAGGTTCAACATACTAATCTTTACAAAAAAACCCAACTCATCTCTAAGAGTACATTTAGTCCTACACTGTGTGAGCTTCATGGCCAAAACTCCTCCACAATTACTCTGGTCTTTCTGAAGGTGGACTAAGTTGAGAAGTGGCTCTCCAGTGTTTGTGTGTTGGAGAAAAGCTGGTGACAGCTGACAGTCACTTCTTGTACCGTTTAGAAACACTCACTGCCTGGCAATTCTTTGGGAAAAAAAACAAAAAAAAAGGAGACGGTGAAAGAGAAAGTCCTGTATTGGTATTTAAGTCTTCATTGTGCACAGCCACTCATGTATGCTGAAAAAAAAAGTGCTTTCTGGCTGGGTTGAGATCTTTATTAATTTTAAGTGTTAGTTTTCGAGTTTTGAGCCTTAAGGTCTCCAGTGCAGTGCTTCTTTAGCACTCAATTTAGAGGGGACATAATTGCATTGACCTCTGTTCTGTCAGTACTAAATATTCAGCGTGCTCCAAAATAATTCCACAAACCTGAAACTGGAAAATCACATTTCTTATTGAGATGCATAAATATAGTTGCAGGTCTCATAATCTTGTTTTAAAGCATTAGCATTTATTTGGGGTAAGTTTATTATGACAAAATATACATGGTCAAACTTTAAATATAGTTAACCTAATATGATCAGACTGATTTGGAGCAGAGGTAGGTCAACACTAAGTGCTTTTGAAAATCTCATCTCAGCTCTCTAGAGATTAGGGTTATGAGTGCAGAGCCTCAGCCTAAGTCATGCTGAAGAGGCAGAAGTAATGTTTCTCAGTGGAGAGAGGCTTCATGTGGACAGCAGAAGCACGAAGCAGACCGGGATGAGAAAGATCTGCAACCAGATGGAATAATATCCAGCTTTGCCCAAGGCACAGGGCTTGGAAGTTAACCCACTTGGTTGCATCTGTGACTTTCTGCTACTGGCAAAGTGTGTATATGGGCAGCCTCCCTGTTGTCAGGTGCGTAGGGGCATCCTCTCCTCTCATGTTTTGATCAGTACTGCTGCACCAAGGGAATACAGTTAAAAAACTTGATGCTGCTGGGCCCAGTTTTTTTTTCCTTTTTGGTTTTACATTTTTAAAAAAACCCCACATTCTTACAAAGGTAGTGTCCTTGGGATTTGTAGCACTCATTGGAATTTCATGGCATGGATGCTTATATGGAAGCTTTCTGGTGTAATAACTTAATTTAAATACCTAAAAGCCCAGTGTTATTTTAGGCATTTGAGTGAGTAGAGTCTTGCTGTTGCATATGGGAAGAGGCTTGAGGGCTCTCCTCTTGTATCTCTGAATTGTGCTTGTGACTGATTTAGTGACCGAGTCAAAAAATAAGGTCTGCTAAGGCCATGGGAGGAGTGTCTACGTCCTTTGCATGCAAGACTTCCCACTGAAATAAGTGTAGTTGTGTTTTTTGAAGTGAGCTTGAGTTTGGCTCCTAGACCAAGTGGCTATGATGAGAGATTTGACCAGATCCAAGGCACGCGGTACCGATCCCTTAGCGATCAGTGAGATACCTCATCCTCAGATTTTACTCACTGCTGGTGCTTCATCCTGCATGTGTCCAGCTCTTGGTGTCCCGACAGCAGATGAGTGCAGTCTGCAAGTGCCTCTTCTCCTCTCTTTCTCTTTTTTCTTGGACCACATATCTACAGTTTCAAGAGCAATTTCTTCTACTAAAAAAATATAATAATATAGCATAAGCAGTAAGTTGAGCCTTTGAACTGCAGCAGCACAGTGCCTTTTGTAAAAGCACAAAGCTGCTTTATGTATAACGTGTGTGTGACTTAAACCTCATGGGTTTCTTTCCATGATCAACCATTTTATACAGGAACACACTGAGTAAGTGTGTCTAAACCTACTGAGGCTAACCCTTTGAGACTGACTTTTGCATGTCCTTATTACACGGAGCCTGCAAAAGACTGGAAAAGACAAAATGTCAGTGTATCCCTGGGCTAGGCAGGACACCAAATAAAAGAAAGAAAAACCTGCAAATGCTCAAGGTAGAGGATAGGAAAGAAGCAGCAGGTTGAGTAAACAGATGGGGTGGGCCAAAATTAAGAGCAGGATGGTTATGGTAAGTGTCATGTGCAGTAGTCACAGTACATCAGCTGGCTAATCAGTGCTGAATGATTTGTAGGCATCTCAGCAGAGGTGAGTTTTAAGGAGGTTTGAAGGAGAACAGTGTCGTGGTTCTGCAGATTTGTGCTCTTCTGCAGAAAGAGAAGAGTACGCGAAAGGCATGAAGGTTAATACTTCAGTGCTGCTTTTCTGCTTATATGCTTCCTTTTTTACGTTATTTTTTTTTCATTTTTTTTTCTCCACATTTGCTACAGAGTCTCTCTAATGAGCCAGGGTGGATGTTGGCCCAGATGCTGCACTGCAAATGCTATTTTTTTAAACCAGCTGAGAATCTGGCCTGATATTTAGCAGTCGCTTAGTACTTTCATCTTCAAAGTACTGTGCAAACATTAATTAATTCTGCTGGGGAGCGTACAAAAAGGTGCTGCTGAAATAGTTATGCAAACTGCAGAGCCATAAGAGATGGCAAGGACAGTGTTGCTGGGCTTGGGAGGTCTCTGCTTACATACATAATTCAGCAGAGCACAGCACAACAGGTGCTTTCATGGCAGAAAAATTGCTTTTAGGTACCTGTTTTTTCCATCGAGTGGGTGCTTGATGTTTTCAGTGGAAGAATGTTGCTGCTGCCCTGCTTGGGTAGATGGGCAGCCTGGGATTTCTGTTTCCACATGTGCCCCTGCAGATGGGTTCAGGCTTGCAGAGACAGTAACTGAGCAGCCAGGCAAATGCTCTTTGGATGCTCAGTGCTGAGGCAGGGAGGTTGTGCAGAAATCAGGGCTGCAGCTGCATGCTTTTCACTTGGAAAATGAAATGTGCTTGCAGCACATGCAGATTTGGAGATGCACAGTGCTCTGCTCTACACTGGCGGCTCTTTGCATGTGAAAAACCATTTTGCCTGTGTGCATGTTGGCTTGGGAAGGAGTGAAAAAAGCTCAGCAGAGCTGCAGAAACGACCGTGGGAAAGCCTTCCATCATCTCTTGAGGGCAGCATCAACAGCCTTTGGCACGGGCTGCAGTAACCTGCCCTGAGGAGGATGAGGAGTGCTCACCCATCCCCTGCTGCTGGCTCTGCACAGGCAGGGCAGCAGCAGCTACAGAGCAGCAGCAGCATTTGAAGCTGGCACAATCACCAGCATCTCCCAGCTGCACACCTAACACGCTCTGGCACGAGGCAATCAACTCTGCCTGTGCTTTGAGACTTGCCTGGAGCACTGCTTTTGAGTGAAAACACAACTCCAGACACTGAATCCACTCAACCAGTCATTATATTAAAAGGAGATTTTAAAAGATCATGCCTACTGATGCCAAATCATTAGCAGAGAACCACATGAGCCTTACATGACTTGACTAATGCTGTATCCAGCAGGTTGAAATAGGCATCTAGAGGCAAGAAGGTATGCAATTTCTTGGTATGATGGGGGTAAGTCAGAGTGGGAGCACTGATGGAACAGAAAGGGAAGGCAGAGAGATTCTTGGTGCCAGAAAATAACAAGGCTGGAAAGAGATTTTGCTCGTTGAATGTCTCTCAGGGGTTGGCTGTGAGTCTGTGCTTTGGTCTGAAGGCTGAAGGCAAGAGGTGTCTTCCTGTTGAGTGGAAATGGGTCTTTGAGCAAAAGACAGATTCAGGTTGATAAGAGGGAAGCTGGGTTTTGGTTAGACTTTGCTGGCCTTGCTCAGGTGAGCAGGTGGTATTGAAGCTTTACACTTCTTGCACAGCTCGTTTAATAACAATTATCACCATGGCAGTTTTTGGAAGCTGTGCAAGTGCATTTAGAAAAAGTGTATTTCTTTTAGCTTTACCAAAATATGCAGATAAAGTGTTCCTGATGGCAGGTTTGCATTCACTGATGGTTTTCTGAATTTATTGTTCAAGTTGGTGAGTTAAGGAGCCAAGGAAAGAGAGATCACGACTGAGTTGCTTTTCTAGTGATTGCTTTATGCATTTTAGATAGTAAAATTATATCCAGATTGGCACAGTTTTAATTTCCCGCTCTTCCTAGGATTTCTATAGATTAACATCCTCAGAAATATTTCTTTTTAATCTCAAGATATTACCATGCCTAGGTTTGCATGAAAGGCAAGGCTGGATGCCTTGAGGTTTGAAAGCTGTAATCAAAGATGTTTATATGAAATTTTAGTGTTCCATCATATCTTACCGTCTTGGGAGTGAAAAAATAAACTTAATGAACCTAGATCAGACAGATTTGTGATGAAGTCCCAAAGAAGAGAGAGGGTTTGCAAGTAGCTGTGATTTTGCTGTGTGATTTTAATTTTATGGGCCCCTGTTGTTCAACGTTTTCTTCAGAGTAACTAAGAGTTGCATTAAATATTAAACAAACGGTGTGATGATTCATAAAGAGGGTCATGAGCTCCATATGTGAGTTAGAAATTTAATCTCCAGCTGGTTTCACTATAATACATGTCATATGTTCAGGATCAGAGAACTCCAGTGTCTTCAAATAATTAGTTAGTGATCAAAACAGAAAAAAAAAATCCATTGAAACAATTTTCTCCTAGAAAAAGCTGTTTCTTCAAAACAAAATTGCTTGTTAAAGCTCATTAATTTTAATGGGGTTTTCTTTTGAGTGGAAGTAAGACAAAAATGATTTGGAAGATGTCAGAATGTCTTCTTGATTGTTGCAGAATTGATAATATTTTTTTGTGTTCAATGTCTTGCATTTAGAGTTGTAACTCTTACTCTGTTTTAATAGGAAAAGAGGAAAGTGAGACTTTTTCTTTTCATCAAATGTGACTTATTTTAATTAACCTAAAACAACTTTCTTTCTAGAATGCTGTTTCACCAGAAAAGAAAACTTGATTAGCTTTTTTCTGATATGTGTATATAATTTTAATACTAGTTCAGGTATGGAACAAAGAATTAAAATCTCCAAATCTTTTATTTGGATTAGGAAATTAATTTTTTTCCCTGCCTCCCCCTGGAGCCCTGGAAGAATACCTGTCAGCCTTTCATTGCAGAGACAAATATGCTGAGGTTTTCCCCAGGCCTTGCAGAGGTTGCATCCTCCTTTGCATGACAATTATGAGGGACTTCTGGGGGATACCAAATGAGTGAGGAACTTGCTCATCCTTTATAGCAGCTGTGCACACACACACAGACACAGACACACACACAAGACCAGCGCTCATCCAGTTTCCCAAGAGGTTTTCCTGTGCTCCAGCTTTCAGCCTGCACACAGATGCATCCATGGAGTTTATGCCTTGTCTCAGCTGCACCTTACCTTTGAGCTATTAAAGGTGTTTTTTTGGGGGAATTTGGAGGTTAAGTATTGAATCTACACTCAAGAAATACCATGGAGGCAGGCCCTGTTCCTGTGGGGTGGGTTACTTCACGTTGTGTGGCTCTAAGGAGTCTTGCTGCTGCCTTTAGTTGCTCAGCTCGTGAACTCAGTCACACAGCACGTGCTTGAATTTAAAAGCAGGCATATGGATGCACACAGAAGTCGAGTTTTCATGCCTGTAGTGTCTGTAGGCCTCTGAAAATACCACTAGACTTAGACTCCTAGGGAGGAGGGCTGTCTTTCCTGGTGTGTGGCTTGGGTCTTACCTCTATGTTCAGAAGGAAGTCAGGCATGCTGTTTCCTTGCCTGTGCCAGGATGGTAGGATCTGGAAGTTGTAGGAGAGCTGATGGGATGGGATCTGCAGAGTTACTGGTCCAGTCTCCCATTCAGGGCAGGACAATTGTCTGCATGAGACCAGCTTGGTGGTGACTTTGTACAGATGTTATCTTAAAAACCTCCAAGACTGGAAGTAGCATTGTCTCTCTTATGACCTGCCAATACCATCAAATACATATTTTTTAATCCTTTTCTTCTTTTACTGGGAAAAATGTGTAGACATGAACAAATCTAAGGAAAGAAAAAATACTCCAGATTTAAAAAAATTAAAAAATGACATCTACTTAACTGTGTTAAAAACATTTAGTACGGAAGTATGCAAATGGTTACGCAAGCAGGAGTTTGGTATCTAATTGTAAATTAGATAGACAGCTGCAGGGTATCAATAGACATATGGCAGGAATGTAAATAGTTTGCTCACACTTTAGTGACATCCTGGAAGGCTGTGTGTAAACTTTCTGAAGTGAAGAGAGAAAAGACGATTTCCTGGAAAAGAGGGTTTTCGAGAGAAATAATTGCTAATAAATAATCTGTGTCCCTCTGGAAGGCGAAAGTTTTATTTTGGCACTCGCTGAAAAGGCAGCCTCTAATCAGACTGCATTTTCCCGTTTGGCTGGCGAGCACCAAGCAAGCCGAGGAAGGTGCCAGTTGCATTGTGTGGTTGGAGCCATCACAGATGAGAGCAGCTCCTCCATGGGACCTGCCTGCTGATTTCAGCATGACCTCCTGGCAGATGCTTTGCGTCTGCCAGGATTTAGGGAAGGTGACAAAGAGGAGGGTAAACAGTTTGAGTGATTCAAGAGAGGGCGTCAGATTCCAGAATGTAAATTCGTGTGTCAGTGGCCAACACTCCTAGGTCTTCCACCAACAGAATTCAAGACTTGCCTGTGTCCCAGCTGTAGGGGTTGCTGCTGCTCACACCCACCTTTAAAATAGTATCCTAGTGGAGTGCAATGCTGTAAGACACTAATTTGGGCTTATTTTACAAGCCAGCAAAGCTGTCTGAATATTTAATGCTCTTTCGTTAATAGCTGGCCATCATATGTTTTGCTTTATATTAGGTGATACTATGGAGGCCATAAAAATTCCCAATCTAATTAATGATAGCTAAGGTTGGCTCTCATATTATCTAAGAGATAGAGCAAGAGTAAACCTTGAATAGCTTGCTTGATTTCTGGATGGGTGTCCAGTGACTTACTTCTTAAATAATCCTTGTAAAGTTTGCAGTGGGCCAAACTCTGGTGCTTTTGAGGTCAGCAGTAGCTATTCCAGTTTACTTTGTTGAGTTCGTGCATCTGCCTTAGGGATGGATTTCAGTCCCATAGCTTGTTAATTGTAATTTTAGTCAAAGGGCCAGACTTACTTAGGAACTTTATTTGATTTTTTTTTTTAAGACAATTTCTGAAGGATGCAAAGAAGCTTTTATGGAGTGGAAGCAGTGAAAGGAGAGCAAGGAAAATCGAAGAACTTCAGACATCAGTAATGTTTCAAAAGCACATTTCACAAGGGAGTTTTCCTTAACTATCCTTCAAAGATGACATGACAGAAAATTTGGTTATTAATCAATGGTGCTATCTCTCTGTTGGGTTCAAAAACGCTTTTTAGAAAGGAAGATTAACATCTGGTTTAGTCTACAAAGAATTTTTAGAATTGTAAGACTTTAAGTAACCATAAATTACTTAAAGTGTGTGGAGGATTAAAAAACACTTCCAAGCATTGTTCTTTAAGAGGTGAGCTTAGCCTGTGTAGTCCTAAGAGTTATGTCATTGGTATATCCTTACCAAATAATTGCAAACATATAGCACAAATCAGTCCCTGGAATCAGTGGACACAAAAATATACTATAGGGAGTTTTATTACAGCAGAGCTTGAGAATTGCAAAATCAGTTTTCCACAGAAAAATTGCTTTCATATGATCTGACTGCCATGATTTGGTTTATTTGAAACACTGTAAGTAAAGCTGTTCACTGGTGTTCCTAGCAGGCCTCTGTAATTCTACATTTATTTACAAAGGTCCAATTTAGAATGGAAATCATTCCCACTTTTTGTGAATAAGAAACTGGAATATTTCTTACTCACGTGTGTGTGTGTGTGTGTGTGTGTCTGTGTGTGTGTGTATTTAAGTGGATAATTTTCCACTCAGGATGTAGGAAGACATGGCTCTTAGCAACAGCCATTGCTTTCCAAAAGTTACCCCGAAATGTGAGCTCTATTCTTCTCCTTTATTGCAGCACATTTCTGGTTTGGTTTGCAGCAAGCAGAGGACCTCACAGTCAGCCCATGGCCATAATGCTGTGGATTTTTTCTTCCCATTACTGGACTTTGGTATTTCAGTAGCCTCCAACTGCTTTCTCAAAGCACTGCTGTATTCACTTAAAAATAACAGTAAGTTATGCTCCTGTTAGCTGTGGTGGCATTTTAATGACAGGTCATTGGCATTTTAATGACTCAGTTCTGCTGCAGATGAGTCTAGAGAACAACATGATGAAGATCTTTTCACATCCATGTTGGAAATAATTTGCTGTAAAGGGGTGCCCAGTAGTGTATTTTAGTGCTGAATGCTGAGAGCTGAATAGGCCAGGATTGTTAAGTGGATAAAATGTCATTTCTTCTTCTGGAAAGACTGGTCAGTGTTTTTGTTGGTGGGGTTCTCTGGGAAGGTTAGGTTGAACTTCCTATAGGTAAAAGAAGCCTGATGCTTTCTTTCAGTCTTGGGAAGCCGTAAATAATTTCTTTTTTAGTATGTGGTTTTACATTTACCTGGCTAAATCGAATGCAGCAGGTGCTGAATCAGGCCCTCAAATAATGCTTAGGAGTGAATTCCTAAAATACTTAAGCCCATTTTTCACCAGCTACAGATGGATAGAGCATTAATTCTTTGTATCCTCCATGGGCTTCCCTGTAGTGAGACTCGCCTGTATTCCCAGACTCTTGTTTTCCATCCATGTCGATATTTGGGTCACTGTCTCCTCTCTTCTCATCTCCAATCCATAACTTCCTTCTCTTCAGACGTGTCTCCTCCTTGGTCCCAGGTGTGACTGATGGCAGCTCTTTGAAAAAACAAAAGTTCAGTTTGAGCAAAAGTGTTGCTGAGGGTTGCTTGCCTCTTTTAAAGCCCTCTTAGTGCTTTTCTCAGTGCTTCAGCAAACACGTGGTCATTATATTCTTCTTCCAGCTTTTTCTTTCTCTGTCTTTCTAGTCTGAGGCCATTTCAGCCGTGCCTGAGGGCACTGTGCCACCCCAGGAGCAGGTCCCATGTTCCAGTGGGAGGATTCTGTAGCCCCAGCAAGGGAGATGCTGGCTGGTGGTGGGGTGAGATCTCTCTGCTGGGAGATGCCCATGTCTGCCACGGCTCCAGCCATGGCCCCTTGCAGCTGCAGTAAGGCATGTGAGCTGAACCTGTTCTCCAGAAGTGAAAAGGTAGGAAGGGAAGAGGATTTGGCTGCTGCAGAAAATGTCAACTTTTTTTAGGGGAGAATGGGAAAAATTGGAAAAGGAAGGGTACTTCTAGTACAGATCAAGAATTTAACACTGTTAAAAACCTGCAAGTTTGGCTCACTCATCCTGAGGTGGGTGGTCCCTCCCAAGTGCTGCATGACTTTCCCACAGCTGGCTGAGCTCCCTGCCTGCTTCCTCTGGGTGCTTTACAGCTGTGTGACCGCCACATTACCCACTGGTAGATGAGCAGAGAGGTGTTTTATCAAGGGAAAGAGGACAAAATGGAACATTTCAGTGCTGCCAGGAGGACTGTAGTGGACCAAATAATGGAAAACTGTTTCCAAGACAGCTTTGACTTTTCACTGTCTTTGAAATAATTTAGGTTTCCTGGGGGGGATTTTGTTTTTGCATACTATTTTATCTTCTTGGAGTTTTGATGAGATGTCAAAATGTGTGGAACTTTTCCAGCTAGCTCAGTTTTGCCCTTCTGGAATAAAACAACGTAGAATGGAAAGCAAAGTCAGAAGTTTTGCCTAGCCTTTTTGAAGATGGGAGGCATAATTTCTAGCGAGAATTAAGACTGTAAAACCTTTTCATAAGACTTCAGCATTCCTGTTATCCTTGATATCTTGGGTAATACACAAACCTGCTGAGAGAGAAAAAAAAATAGAAAATACCTCCATTAGCACCCCAATATATAACTCTCTGCAGTGCCAGCTCATGCTGGCTGGTTGTCTTGATTAACATTTTCTGGATTGACATAACTGAAGTTTGCATATAAATTGCATGTTTACTAATGTGCATTTTTATTTTCCATTGTCTTGTCTTGACAGAGGCTTCACCCTCTGGGCTTGCTGTGTTTCACTCTCTGACATATTGAGGGAAGCTCAAAAGTCTTTCCCATACTTGTTCTCCATTTTTAAATGAAAATATTACATCCTGAAGTTGAGCAGCTCGGCCTTCTTTAATGCAATATGCAGTTTGCACTCAGATCACTTGCTCCTGGTATAATTTATACATGAATCATGAATTATGTTTGGATTCTCAGGAAGCAAAAATAAATTGGGTAGAGCCACATCCAATTATGTAATGAATTCCTCACGGTAAAATTTACGGCGGGGATGTTGCAAAGTGGAACACTGATAAAAGATTTCCAAAAGATTTGCTGCAGTATCTCCTGATAAAAACAAACCTCTATCCATTTTAGGCATAGCAGATCCATTTTGATTCAAACAATGAAATATTTAAAGTTGCATGGGATTGTTTTTCATTGTAGCTTAAGTGCCTGTGCATAGAACAAGGAGGAAAAGAGGTACTTGGTGCAGTCTCACCCAACAAAAGTTCTTTCCCAACATATTGTAAAGAACCTGCTTCATAACTCTTTTTTATGTCTCTAAAAGCACTTTCTGTGCTGCATCTAACAGATTATATTTTGTGGAGCTATTTCCTGACCCCTGACTTGACTTTTTTTAAACTCACTGCTGAACCCTGCCTTACTAGGCAAAATATGGCTCTTGAGCTTTTGTAAGGTGAGCAAACAACCAGTGGCACTGGGAGAAGCGTTGGTAATTTCACCTCTGTTTGTGGCATTGATTTCTTTTAATGGCTTTTTGTTTGTATTTCCTTCCACATGCTTCTCACTGTGCCTTGGCCTGTTGCTTTTGATTCATTTTTCACTCAATACTCAAGTAGCCCAGGCTTGGATTGTGTTGTGCAGGTGTTTTTCTGAGCAGGACTTCTTCACTCTTTCCAGTGAGATGTTCTTCTTCAAAACCTATGACATGGCCCCTGGAAGCTGCATATCGGTCTCAGCTGAAGGATGAACAGGTGGATACATCCATGGCATTTGTATTAAATAATACAAACTTCTACAAACTACAAACTCTTTCTGATGCTGCAGCTCAAATTAGAAAATTTTCATGAGTGAAAAGTGATCAAATACCTGCACCATGTAGACATCAAGAGCTATTAAGGGAACATTTTCCTTTCCTTGCTTTGAATTTCCTGTCTCAGCAAATCTTCATGCTACTTTGCACCAAAACCCCCACCTGTCTGTGTGGTGGGGAGCTGGCTTTTGTGTGGAAATCAGGATAGCCACAATCCAATTTGCAAGTAGAACATCTTAGCAGCTCCCAAGGCTTCATACCATTTAATTGATAAGTGTGTATTGGATTGAATATGTGAAGTGTTGAAGCACACCTATACAAGGGAGGAGCCTGGGGCTTGGGCTTCTCCTTCCTGCTCATTTTCATGGTTCCCTGTGGTGGCTTTAATTTTCCAAGTTTGAAGGGTACTATCTTGGCCCACTCTCAAGCTGATGGCGGGAGGTTTGCCACCATCTTCAACAGGCTGAGGATTTCCCCAAATAGGATTAGAGGGGAAGTGTGCCCTGATAGAGTTCAAGGTGAGAGAGAGAAAGAAAATGCCCTGTTTTTACATGAAAGCAGCCTTAAACTCTCATTTCTGCTTCCCACATGGCTGTACAGGAGGGGATTTCTTTCTTTCCTCTGGGGCAGCCTCAGAGGGGGTTTCTAACCAGGGAGTGTGGTGTAAGCAGTCATTTTGGTGACCACAATCTGTGGTTTGCATCAAGGGCTGTGTAGTGGGAACACTGCCAAACCAAAAGGCAAGTCTTCTGATGGGCTCTTCCAAAACCAGCCTGAATTATTTCATTCCCTTGGTGATGAGACAAGTCCAGTGTTTTCCCCTGGGATCGAAGTGATATTTGGCAGCGCTGTTCTTCAATACAGACCCAGTGCTAATCCTACTGAATTTTGTACTGAGTGGATTCCAGTTGTGCAGGTCAGAGTGGAGCTGACAGGAGCTGGATGCTTGTGCTCACAGCTCTGCTCCAACTATAAGCTTGGGGAAGGTGTCCCGAGTGAAGGCTTTTCTGGACATCAAAAGCCGTAACAAAGTCAAGATGAACTAAAAAGTTCCTGAGAGTTTACAGCTTTCCCTATAGTCTTAGCTAAGCAAAACTTGATTTTTTTTTTTTCTTCCAAGTGCAAATTCAAGCTGAGACAATAATTAGCATCCTGTTTGTTTGTTTGTCACCTTGAAGGAAGGAAGGTCAAATATAGTCAGCCTGAGAACTACTTTGCCTTTCCCCCTTGAAGCATTTAATTAGATTTCTCATGTAATGTAAAAAAGAGATAGTAGAGAGCTTGCTGAAACGACTTATCCATTTAAAACTTCTTTTTTTTTTCCCCTTCTTTTTATTTCTTGCTGTCTTCATAGACTAATTTATAATTTTTCTGAAGAAGTGACAGGTTTAAACACTTAACTCTTCTTGCAGAGAATGGGCAGGGTTGGGTTTTTTTTGTTTTTAGAAGGCAGGGCTGTAAATCAACACAACGTACAAATACAACTACTTTTGTGTAAGAGAGTAAGAAGCAGTTTAGAAAATGCCCAGAATGAATGTCCTACAACTTGTGCCTCTTTTTTTTCCCTCCTGGAATACATACATAAATGCTGTATGCATAACTATTTGAAAACAGACTAAGTATTTCTTGGGGTTTTTTTCCCAGTGTTTTTTCACCTGTCTCTCCTAGTTTTGTTTGGTTTTTAGTTTTTCTTTTTTTCCCTTCCCTGGGGACAGGATTGCTAGATAACTGGAACTGTCCATGTTAGGATGTGAACTTGGTTCAGTGGTTTTCATGATGGGATGCAATTGCAGGGAGGAGAGAGGCTGTGTGGATTGCTGCGTGTTACAACAGCTGAAAAACCCTAAACTTTTTTCTTCCCTTCAATCATGTCCTGCTTCATTGGAGTTACAGTTGGGAGGATGCTTCCCTTATTCTCTTTCCTGCAGTACATTGTTCCCTCATGCCTGCACAGGAACAGCCACTGATTTTCTTTAAAATCCCAATATAACTCCTTTCTGTGCCCACCCACAGAACTGAGCTACTCTGTGGGTATTTCTTACCTATGCAGATACTCATTCACTGTTTAAGGTGTGCATTAAAGTGCAGATATAATCCCCCCCAAAAGAAAAAAAAAGTCAAAACAGCAGAGTGGATTTGCAGTATTACCTGTGTCATAGTATTAAAACTGGAATTTTTCTGAAACTTCTTTCCCCTGTGTGCTGTCCCATCCGTTTTATCTCCCAGAAAGCTGAAGTTTGTAACCACTTCTAATCCAGGTCTTTTTGCTGTCATAACTTTAACTAGTAATGCAAAGCCCCAGAGGGGATTAGCCAACCTGAACATTTCAAATTTTAAACTTCAGTAAGTCTTGAGTTATAAGTAGGGAGAAAAAGCCTTTCTCAGTCATTTTCAAAACAACTTACTATCTCCCCCACCATACCTTCCTCTCCGGCTCCTGAAGTAAAACTGCATTTTTTTTTGGTGGATGTAGAATGAAAACCCTGAAAGGGAAAAATCGTGCTCATCCTTTCTCAGCACAGAGAGATGGCAGAGCATGGAAAATGCCAGAACACAGAGCTGATTTTTCAGTCTCTCCTATGTGGGGAAATGCTCCTGTGAACCCTGCCCCTCACCAACATCTTTCAGGCACTAATTGCACCTGGCTCTTAGATTGGACACCTCAACCTGCTGGCTATGAAGAGGGAAGAGTTGAAGGTCTCAAGTTTTAAATCATAGAAACCAAAGGGGGATACCTTTTTTACAGAGGTATCAAGAGCAAGCAGATCCCCCTGTTTGTAGCAAGAGCTGCTTGGTGGAAAGTAAATAAAGCAAACAAAAAAAATTTTATGATGTTTGCATTTCGATTTGAGTACCTGTGCCATGTCCGTGAGGATGCAGAAACATGCAGAACTGCTTGACTCTTTCTCAAAACCTTCCTCAAAAATGCAGCAGTACTTGGTGTCAGAAATTAAGACACATACCTCAGCGAATGCCCACAGGCTGGAGTCTGTAAAAATGAAGAGAGAAAGACAGATATACTGTAACACCTGTAAGGAAAAAAATAATTCTTAGAAAGTGGAGAAGACAATTATAGGATTACTGCAGTCAAAATAGTCCTATGGAGTGGGGTTTTTTTGTTGAGGTTTTTTATTTTTTTTTTCAGTGGTAGAAATGTATAAATTTATATCTGCATAGCACATTTGTATTCATGCTGCTTAGACATGCCATTAAAATATCAATTCAAAAGTCAGTATTATATTTAAATGTCAGACAATTGAGATTTCAGTTATTTCCTAACAAAAGGGCTCCAACTGAGAACATACCAGCCCATAGCCTTGTAGGTGGAAATATCCCATAATGGACAACGATGAACCAAATAGGCAGAGCTATGTGGTGCTTATTTTATTCGGGTTTTTTTCCAGAATTATTCCACATTTCAAAAATGACAAGAAAAAAAGCCATGAATGGTTAACTGATTTCTATAAGCATTTTGTGTTCGGTACATTAATTAGTTGTGATTTTGTAAAAGGTGACTCTGTTTGGCTGGCTGTGCTTTTATTTTCAATTAACTTCAGTAACTCATCAGGTTGATGATGAGGAAAAGTCTGGACAGGGTAAAAAGTAGGTAAGGGGAGATCTGGGTGATGAGATCTCATTGACTTGGTTGTAGAATAAAGTGTGTGTTTGTTACAGCAGCACTTCATGTGGCTTTAATTCAGGTTTGTTCCTATTCCATCTTGTTCCGAGTGAGGGAATTGAGGAGTCCCAGTTGAGTAGGAGCAAAATATTTCAGTAAACAGGTCTCTATTTCTTTAGGAGGAGTTTTGCATATCCAGGAGGAATTTTATTTATTCTAGAGAAAAGCAGGGTGTCGAGCAGTTTCTTGACTATATGTTAAAAAAAGCAGGCAAGGAGGGTGAGAAAGAGTCTTACGCCACCCTTGGTTATCAGTTCAGATTAAAATGTGGAAACTAACAGTGCAAGCTAAGAGCCAGATTCAGACGTGGCCTATTGTTAGAGGCACAGCCATAATTTGCTTATGATATATTAAAAAACAGAAACACCTCAAGCTGAATTAGGTAGCGTTGATTGCCAGTTCCCTCCTGCATAAATGCCATTAGATGCCTAAAGTTACAAATTGCTTTAATAACTTTCACAACTGATTGGTAATCACCCTGCAGTTAATGAAATAGGGAAAACACCTCTCGCTAAATTCATTGTCTTCATTTCCTCCTGCATAATTTCCAAGGTGTAGAGATCATTTTCGACAGATCCCGAGCTAGAAAGGTCACCTGTTAACTTTTACTTGTATTCACATTTGTATCTTCCTTTTTCAGTGCGCACAGCTGTGAATCCAAGCCAGCCTTGTTCTCCAGCTTTGTGCAGTACACACCTCCAGCATTTGGCTGCTTGTTACTCCCAAGGAGATCTTTGCCTCTCAGTGGAAGTAGAGCTGAAGGCAAGTTTTACCAGAGTTGTTCTTGCTGTGTGTCCATCCAGGCAGTTGGAGAATCGTGCTGTAAACCCCCACAGCAGCCCACTTAAAAGCCTTATAAAACCATGTGAGCTGAAGAATTGCAGTTCAGGATAGGCTGGTTTGATGCAGTTGAGGGTTTTTTTGTGTCCTCCCAAAGTGGTAAGAGTTACAATAATTGGTCTCTGGAAAAGTCCCATAAAATTGTGTTGTCGTTTAAGGATAAAATTAGTGGCTGCCAGTTAATGATGCAGGAATTATATACATGGCACTGAGCTGAGTGCAACATTTTACCTCTTGCTAGATTTCAGAGGCATTAATGTCCCTTAACAAACATCTGAAGGTAATTTCAAAAGGTGGGGGTGGTTACAGAAAAGAGCACAGCGGTGTTTTATAGTTGAGATTGCCTATGTATTAGACAGCTCTGACAGAGCGTGTAATTAATTTTTTAAGTGTTTATATGAAAGAATAAATAACTAGTAATACATATGGCACATTATAAATGTTTCAAATGTGCTGTAGCTGGGCTAGATGTTAAGTTATGGCTTTGTTGTGGTTTTTAGCAGAATCAGCAGAGGTAAAATTGGCCATTTAGGGTCAGGTTTTCTCAAGTGCATTTAGCACACACTTAAGAGTATAAGTACAATGGCCTTGTTTTGGAAAAGTCTTCACATCCAGGCTGCGTATCAGCAAAATTCAAGAGCATGGTGGTGGTTTCTGCCATCCCTGCTGTCCTCAAAAAAAAGTCAGCTGATTTCTCCAGCAGTCTCTGCTGACAGTATCTAAACGTGTGCTGAGTGCTTTTGAAACTCTGGTCCTTAGCTTTTTATATGATCTATAATTTTATATGCAGTGCATCTAAAGAAGAATATGTGTGATTCATATACACATACAGGAACAACACAGAGGGATCATTTTAATATAAATCCCAGTGCTGTTTGTTATGTTCTGAAATATTGCATAGAATAATTCAAATATTTATAGATGGTAGTTCAGCTTGTGCTTTGCTTGCAGCATTTGCCTTTTTTCATGTCTCAGTTGAACCGTTCTTCCTTCCTTCCTCTGCAATGTAAACATTGCCCATGCCCAGCACTGTCCTGCTCTTTCCTCTGGAAACTCAAATGTGGTAAACACCCCTCAGATTCTGGGTCCCATTTTCTGCCCTGGTCACTGGGGCTGTACCAAGGAGCAGGGCTGCATTTCTGTGCCACATGCTCCATAAGGATTGGAGGACTTTGCTCTGCTTTCTGTGGGGTGCGTCCTTTTGGGGCTCCTGAGGCAGAGGAGTTTGTGCAACAGCTCCTTGTATATAGAGTAAGTTATGACTGTACTAGATGTGATGATTAGAAAGGTATTAACATCTGCATTTTTGTGCTGACCACACACAGTGTCTTGGCCTGGCAGTCCCACCCTGGGGAGTTCCTTCTAAGCAGCTTCTTTGCACTGTTTAAAAAATAGGGGTTTTTTTTCCTTACCAGGAAAGCCCCAAGGTGCCCCAAGAGCCCCTTAGGTTTGAGATGTTGCTGGAAGGAAGGTTTGATATAATTGCCCATACAGATTTGGATCTGTCATCAGCAACAGAGGGTAATTAATCTGAGTGCATAAAGTTGCCTGTTTAGGAAGTTGCACATTTTGCATGTTTCTTCTTTTGCTCGTGCTTTAATTCTCCACTGCTTGGCTGGGAGGCAGAGAAGCAGTAAAGTGTCAACATTGAGAAGTGTGGTATAATATTAAAATGCTCTAGTTTCCATTGAACAGATGATGGTAAGAAGTTATTTTAATGGGTTTGTTGAGAATTGTGCTTTCAAAGACTCTTTAAATTATTGCAGGCTCTGCTGCTGGGATATGTATGGGAAACAGCCATTTTAATTAGGAAGATACACTTGGAAACGAAAAGTCATTTTTTAAATGTAATTTCCTTTGTGAGTGTTTTACTGACCACTTGAATTTATTTACCAGGCAGACCTAGTGATAAAATAGGTATTTATGGGTTGGTTTTTAATTAGAAATAATGGCTGGTAGAACTGAAGTGATTAATCATCTTATCCATATAGGCTGTGGTAGTCCTATAGTGAAAGACAGTTGTATTGACAATTTAGAGAGTGATATAATGTCATGTTTTGTCCTTAAACAACACTACCACCATCACAGTCACCTTTTGGCATAAAAGAGGAGAAACCAGCCTGTCCTACTTTAGTGAACCTCACATGGGGATGACTAAAGAAATGACAAAGCTGGGGTTTTGGCCTTCTGGGTATCACTGGCAGCCAAATAAAAGTAATTAAAAGAGTAATCCAATGACATGGCTTTATTTCTCCATGCAAATGGTGCTTGGAGGGAGTGGACCAGGGATGACAGATTTATGGAGAGTGTGTTCATAACAGCAGGCTTGGTGCTGAAACACTAGGGCAGATGCAAGTGAGTATGGTTTCAGGAAGGATCAGAGGTTTTTGATCAGCCTTTTCTTGGTTGGAAATGCGGGGACAGAACTTAGGAGAAACCAAACTTAACAGCATTAATGGCCTCAGCAGAAAGAGGGTAATAGTTTGGGGAGTGTAGCACAAGGAGAATTTTGCATGTAATGCCAGTTAGCTTTATTGAGTCATACATTTCCTTTACCCTCTCTGCCCGAGGAGGTTTTCACTCCGTATTTCAACATGCAGCGTGTAAGGAACAAGAGCCAGCGCGGGGTGCAGTGTATATTTTAGCATGTAAGAAAAGGCAGCCAGTGCATATAATTTTCTGGAAAGTAATGAAGTGTCATGGAAAGTGCGTGAAATAAATGTGTTTTTATGTACTCATTTTAGAAATCAAGTTAGGGATAAGATTTGCCATTTTATTAAAGGGTCTTTGCAGAAGTCTGCATCCATGTGTGAGCAGTGTGACTGCTGCTAATGGCTCTACCTATTTTTCTCTCTAAAGTTATGCTAATTATCTTTGCCAGAATCAAGGCACTTTCTCCCTTTTCAGTATCCATAGGAACCCATTGGGGATGAAAAAGCCTGACATTTTGATTCCCAGCTTTTGTTTCCCTAATCAAAAATAAAGGTATAATGGACAAGAAGAAGCAATTTCATTTAGTCTTCTCATCACAGCAGGTTTTATTATTCGCTTGAATCTTGCTGCATTTTATTAAATTATACTTCTGTTTGAGTTTGCAGCATTGCTTTTCAAGGAGAGCCCACTGCAGCCCATTTTGTAATAATATGTGTTTTCTTATAAGCTTAGTGTTCACTAAGTGAGCTTGAAATTTCTCCCTGGTCTGCCTAATTTCTGAGTTTGGTGCAGAAACCAAATCAGAGCCTGCCTGTTTGTTGCCCCTTGCTCCATCCTGCAGATTGGAGCCTGTCCTTGCTCATACAGGCAAAACAGAGGCAGGGCTACATCATACTGCTGGCTGATTTTCTTAACAAAACAGGCTTTGCAAAAGCTGCTTAAATTCAATTTGCATTTGTAAAATAAAAACACAGTGCAGCATGGTCCGCTGGGAGATTTTTCATGCTACGCAGGTATATTTTCAGAGGTGGTAATCAAATATTCTGGTGCCGTACACACATGGTTTCTGGTTTAGCTGTGGTCTTTTTGTTTTGTTTGGGATGAAAGTGAATGACTGTTGTTGCTTTCCCATTGAAGAAATCCATTCACAGGACAACAGAAATGTAAGCTGCTCTGAAAGTGCTGTTTATAGACTTGAAAACCAGTTGAAAGGCAGTTTTGTCATCCTCTAAAGCTTCTCATGGTGGTTCACGTGTATGGCCAGAGCTCCTTCATCTCCGAGGGAGACCTGTGGTAGCTGCTGCTGAGCCCAAGCATGTGTGAGGGAGCTGCGCTGTCACTGGTGAGATGAAAAGACATTTACTTTGTATTTCCCATTTTACTGTCTGCTCATCAGAACAGACCTGCTTTGTGAATAGCAAAAGTTCCACGCATCAGGGAGAACACACAAAAACTGGTGGGATAATTCAGCAGATGTTGGAAAAAGTCTCTGGGTCCATCCAGGCTACAGCTTGATGCCTGTGATGTTGGTGAGGTATTAGGCATTAAGGCATACAGGCTTTCTCCTGTCTTTCCCCAGAGCACTCTGAAGGCTAGCCTGGAGGTGGCCACTGATTTTCCTGGGGGTGAAGGGCAGGTTTTGGTGCCTCCTAACTGCTCATGTGGCCGTGTAGGAGTGAGTGGCCTCACAAGTCATTTTTTTTTCAGAGGTCTTTAAGAAAAAGCTGCAAGCAAGACTTAATTTATGCCTTAGACAGAGACCCTGTTTGATAGTTTACAGCCAGTGTGTATGAAGTAAGTATGGCTTTCATTACAGAGGAGACATGTAATTTAGCTCAGCTGAGGAATGGGGGAACGTGGGCCATAAAGACAATATTGTAATAGAGTCTCCCTTTTTAATACCAAGCTGTGTGCCGCGCTTCTGAAAAGCCTGGAGTTCTGGGGGCTGAGCTGATCATAGCTCAGCATGCTTTTTTTTCCTTGCCTTATAACCCTTGTTAACTTTTCAACTTGTCAAGTACATGGTGGTTTATGAAATTTTAAAGCTAACAGTATGCTGCGCGGGGATGTCAGCGATACGCTAGACTTTTGAGTGCATCCTGAGATGAATAAATCATGAAGTCCCAGAAAGTTGCAATTAAAGAACCCAAACCTGGATGCTTGAAATATTAGACCTGGGTTCGTGTGACTTTAAACAACAATCACTGCTGGAAGCGGTCCACACTTGAATTGTAGATCAGCAATAGGAAAAAGGAAAAAGAAAAAAGGCATCTGTGATATGTGTGTCTCTTCCAGGGCATCAGACTGATATTTACTGACCTTAAGCGGAATTATTTTTGAAGGAGTCGATTCCCTTCAGCTAAAACAGGTAGATATGATCCCACCTCAATGGAGATGGAAATTGCCTGGTCTGGTTTCCTTCTGGTCCTGCTTCTTTATAAATGAAGATAATCCTTTGTTTGATGTTTACTTAGTTGGTGACCTTCCTGATTTTGCCGAGTCTCTGTAAAGATGCTGCAGGTTATATTCATTTTTGCTAGAATCCACTATGGCTTTAGCTGCTACACTGTGACTGTGGGTCAGGCAAGGGTTGCATTAACATTTCATCCCATCCCCGGCTCCCCAGTCGCCTTTGAGATATTTCTGATTTTCCACAGACTTGAGATGAGCAGCCGATGCACCTCATGCTTGGATCGCTTCTTATTTTAGCTTTCCCCTCGAAAAAATGGGGGAAAAACTTCACCACTGTGGCTGTGTGTTTCAAGAGGGTCTCCGTGGGAATTGTGCCTTGTCCGTCAGTAGGGACACCGGGTGAGTCACGGCTTTGACTTCACGTCCATGAGTAATCTCCCTGACTTCAACAGGATTACCCAGGTGTTTAAAATAAAACTGTGCTGTAGAGGTCTGTGGGATTATAGGACCAGAAAGATTGGTTGTGTGACTAGTCACCGATATTTTCTTTTATTTTCTCATTTTACGAGTTTGAAAAGTCAATAAAAAATAATGCAAAACACATGCATGATTAAGGCAGGGGCTTAGCTGCTGCTGTGCCGGGAAGTTCACAGTTAGGGTTTCTGGAGGTACCCTCTCATGGTTTTTCTTCCTTATGTGCTTTCACTATAAAAAATGTGTATTATATATCCACATGTATGGACTGATAGCACCCCAGTTAAGGTCATTTTTAACCAAAAGCAAATCTGTTTGATCAATCTGGCTGGGTCAGGTGGACACACCGCTTGGTTTCGTGTGGTTTTGTTTTTCTCTCCTCAGTGGTTTCTTGGTATCACCCTTATTGCTGCAGTTTCCAAATAGCTTCCAGCGGTGCACATCTGTACATGCTCTTTCATCTGCTCCCCAGGGAAGGACGGATGTGGAGTCGAGTGTTTTGGTTGTGAAGGTTTATATAACCACGCACATGCTTATGTGGGTAATGTATATGTATGTGCTGTGCTAGAAAAGGGAAGTAAGTGCAAAATTACCCTTACACCCCAAGCCAAAGGTTTGTCCACCCTGAGCAGCTGCCAACAAACCCCTGCCCCCTCTGTGAGCAAACCTGACCCAACTGCAAATTTACACACCCCCACCTCTCTGACCTGGGTGATCTCCATGGACATAAGGGCATTGAGGGCCTCTGCAGTAACAGCAAACTACATGAGCTTGACTGGAACATTTTTAAAATTTTTTGCAGGCTGGAAAAGGTTAAAGTCACATTGTGACCTGTGTGCATATAGAGTCCCAAATTTATTCATCCTGAAGTCCTCCCTCCTTCCATGTTGTCCTCTGTTTCTGACTGCCTTGTGCTACTGTGAATGTCCTGCCCCCATCCCTCCCCTTCAGAGGCTAACGGGGTCCATTTGTAAGAGTTTGTGTGGAAAATATTAATATTGGGAGAAAGTAGTTGGAAACAAAACCACTAAATATATGGATTTCATCTTAATTTCTGAAAATTGATTTTAGATTTTATTTTCCCTCCTGTGAAACATTTTTAAAATTATAGGAATATTATTAACCTGCTAGCAGAAATTATTTATTTCAGTAAAAATTTTATTTTTCTCATGGCTGGAAGCTTACACAGCTGCAAGATAATGAAGAACTCACACATATTTAATTTTTGATTTAAAAAAGAAAAGCTGTGCAAACCAATTGTTAAGATTTGAGGATGCTGGTGACATGAGATGTGTGTATGTCTTAAATAGATGTCAGCTGGAAAGAAAGAAGAAACATTTGGTTTTTACTGGTTCCTATCAACAATGCAGTGGCAAACATGAAATCCTCGGCTGGGATGTAGGAATAGCTCTTTTCCACGCACAGCACACATAGGAAAGGGAGTGGAGGGCCTAGATGCACATCTTCTTCCATGATGTTTTCCTTCTGTTCATAGTGTGCCTGAGCTGGTTTCACTGAGATGTTCCTTAAAGTGAAATAATTTGAGCATGCAGTCATTCTGCCCATCTCCCCCTCCCCTCCCTGGCTCTTCAGTAATTGCATCCTGGTTCACATTGAATTGGCATGCTAATTGTTAGAGTTAAGAAATGAGAGGCTTGCCAAGATGCAGAAGATTTAAAGTGATTGCCCTTTTGTCTGCAGAAGCAGTGGAAGCTAATAATTATTACTCTTATGTTTTTGTTGTGAAAACTTCTCTTTCCCGCTCTCAGTTTCCCAGACCTCTGTTTTTCCTTTGACAAAAAGCGATCTGATTTGATGTACATAGGCACTACTTCAGAATCCATCACTCACAGCCACAGTCTTCCCAGCCTACTGTATATTAACAAGCAGATGTGTCATCCTGCAGACTGCTCAATAATAGATCTTTTTAAGAACTGCTTTTCCTCTGTGTAGTTCAGGTACTCCAGAACTAGAATTTAAGCACTGCTTTCATTTTATATAGAGATATCAGAAGATACTCAGCTTAATGTAGAGTTGTATATTTGCATTTGCAGAACATTTTGTCTTCCTTTATTCTCTTTGCAGACACAAGGCTTGGAATGCCAAATAGCTCATCAAGATATACAGTGTGCAGAGAGAAAACGATCTTAATGTCTAACTGTCTGTGGGGGGTTTTTTCCCCCATTTTTTTTCCAAAATTTCTTCTTTACATTGCTTTCAAAGGAGGCTGAGGAGCTCAGAAGTACATAAAATTAGTTTTTGTCTCCTTGGGGTGCTTGTTCCCTGAGGATGCAGGGATGCTGCCCTTGCTGAAGCAGGACTTCAGTCTCATGGGCTCACTCCTTCAAATGCTCCTGTGACTTTGCTTTTCTGTCCTGCAAACCCCTTGTCAAGTGGTTTCTCCTGTCCATGCTGGTCAGAATTCTGTGGATTTTGATGAAAACCAGAAACCTCTCTGTTTTGTATTAATCTGGGCTCCTCCTGCCTTCTGCTGAAAATAAACAGGGCAGGAGGTGAGCCAGCTGGGAAAAAGCAAGGATATAAAACTGTGTTGGAGGACAGCTGCTAGGAATGCCAACCAGCTCTCACTTCAAGTTTTTCCCCTGTATTCTCAATGATTTTAAGGGAAATCAAGCTTTCTAGGACTCTTGCTAGACTGCTATGTAGAGATAGCAAGGAGCAAATTGAAGTAACACATAAGGCATGGGTGACGACCACAAAGGTGCAGTAAAACAAACAGCAGGGCATGTTATTTTTATTATTCAAGTACTGCCCAGTTCCTGTAACATCTGGGAAGCCCAGACACGGATCGCAACCAGATGTGCTCTGTGCTTTATGACTGCAGAGCAGAGAGGGACACTTGCCCCAGAGCTCTTTCATAGTAAGGTGTCATAGATGGGGTGTAGGGAGGCTGTGGGACAGTGATCTGCATGTCAACCTCAGCACGCCAGAAAGCAGAGTCTATTTAAAAATCCACCAAATAAATCCAAGTAGAGATGCATTTGTTGATTTTAATGACACTTAGAAGGCCAGTGGGTTTTAGACCCTCTAACAACAGATGTGGGGTCTGTCTTTGGCATTGCAGCAAGGGGAGGGGTTTAGGGAAGGACCAGGGGGAGTTTTCCAGCGATGAATGGAACTTCTCTGCATGCCAGTGTAAGAGAAAACATGTTTGTTTGGTTTTCAGATATACAAATTCAGGGGAAAAGCTGCCATGGCAGAGTAGAAGTACATCTTGGTAGCAGGAGAGGTGATGTTCAAGTTGGAGGTAAGCCATGAAAAAAAAACCTGGAGCTAAAAGCACAGCATTTATTCTGGATGTGTGAAACAGAGGTAACCACAAAAGAAAAACATGGAAGTGGGCTGTGGTCACAGAAACAAGGTGCAGAAAGGATCTTCATGGCAGCGTTTTGAAAGAAAACAAATGTGTCAGGATGATTTTCTGCAAGGCCGCAGGAGAGGATGTCGCAGTAACCAAAACGCGAGTCCTTGGAAAGGAAGGGCTCAAACATTTAACGGAGCTGTGAACTCCATAAAAATCCCTTCTTGGGTACAGCAAGGAAAATGTGTGTATGCAGAGCAGAGCCTTAGGGTTCTAGGTGCACCCTGGCTTTTGGTCAGCTTAAACATCCTGCTGGGAGCACGCTCAAAGCTGAATCACAGCAGAGTGTAAGCAGGACCACAGTGAGGAGGCCAGTAGTGTCCCTGGGGAGTGGAAGGGGAAAGATAAAATGGGAGCAGGAAGGGGAAGAAAACGTCCTCTTGTTGCTTCTTGCATACTGGTAAATGTTTCTGTAATAAAACCTTCCTGGAAGGAGGGAGGGCTGCATGGCCAGGCTCCCCAGCACAGAGCAGCATCACTTGGAGCTGCAGGGAGCCTGGTTTTCTGAGTTGGGTTATGGCATTCAAGCTGATTTCAGCATGAGACCTTGTGTGCAGTGTGTCGTAGTTCCTGTTCTGTTTAACCCTGTTGTTTTCATTTTCTGGTGAAACATTAGCTTTTAATTTTTTTCACTTGCTTCTACTAATTAGTCACCCATTCACTTTCAAGTTGTCTCCAACAGCTGAATTTTCCCTGCCTTTCCCTAGGCAGCAGTCTGATTGGCACCTCTTCCTCTGTCCAGCTGCCAGTGTCCACAAATAATAAAAAAAACCAATTTGTCTTTCTTGCTGTCTTTCAAATATGATTGAAAAGGTCCTGGTGGTTCAGAGGTACAGGAGAGAGAATGAAGGCGATAAAAGAGACCCAAAAAAGGGTGGTTGCATTGCTCTCACTTCCTTAGGAAACATGCAAAAAAAAAAAAAGGTTGCATTGCAAAACTGGGGGAGAGAAAAACTGCTTTTCATTTTAAACAAACTTCACTATTGCTGTGGGATGGGCTGTTTACTGTGGGTTTTCTTTTGGGACGGTTGATTTTTTCACCCCCCAAATTTGATTTAAATTTGGCAAAACTTCTGCTGAACCTTCAAGGTAATGGATTTGCTTATTCAGTCATTGCAGTTGTAATTTGATGGATTTAAAAGCCAAAGGAGTGCTGCCTGCTTTCTGCAAGTCTAAGGAAGTTTGCTTACAGTTTGCAAGGGAGGCGTGCAAAGCACCTGGCTTGGTGCAGAGCTTTGGCCGTGGAAAGACTCCTTAAAAATTCCTAATTGATTCTAAAAATTAAGCCATTATGTAAATGTTTGTAATTCTGGGCTGCTCTGAGAAGCTTCATTAGTAGGAATACAAGAGCAGGAATTAATTTTACTTATCTGTAACGAAGAGTGGATGGGTCCTGAGGAAAGGCTGCAAAGAGAGGGAGGGAAAGGGATGCTTGTTCCCCCTTTACCAGCTCTGTTCATGGAGTGCCATTTTGCAGGGATTAGCTTCCTATTTGGTTTTATTTTACGGGGGGGATATCTGTGAATATATGGCATGAGATTACACTTTTATTGTCTGCCATGAATCCCTCGTAATGGTAGGACGATGTGGAGTTGTGCCACCAATTTTGCATTATAGGGCTGCATTTTAAGAGTCTCTGTCTCCACCAGTAATGACCAATTAATGACCACTGAGATAAGCAAATGAGAAGTCAGGGCTACTTAGGGCTTTGACTCATTATTTCCTGACCACCCATGGACAAAGAGGCCATTATTAGTATACTTTTATTTAATGAGTATTTCAGATGAGCTTGGGACTCACTTCACGCCTGGTGGGGGGGCTGCCTGGACATTTTGCTTCCAGCTTGTGTGATATCTTTATGAAATCCTTGACTGGAAGAAGATCCCAGGTCTCTGTTATGGCTGGAAGAAGTTTGTTCAGTTGCTGCTCAGCTGGGATAGGCTGGTAGGATTTCCAGGAAGACTTGGCACAAGCTTTGATGTTGATACACTTCAGCTTGACAGAGGTGATATTTCAGGTGTACTTCTTGTGCCAAATTTGCTGTGTAAAATGGGGCACAGAACATCATGTCTGCACTCTCACAGAGTGGAGTTCACCACTGTAAACCTCCAGGGGTTTTGGTGGGCCAACTCAGTGAGAAAAACAAAGAAGTAGAGAAGGTGGTGACAGAAAATGTGTACCCTCACATCTGTTGGACATCAGATTTTCAAACCAATAGTGAAATAAGAAATGCTCATTTATTTGAATAATTAAGCTGAGAAGCAGGGACTTCAGGTAGAATCTTGGTTCTAACTTGAAGGTGGGGGCACATTACCATTTAATGTCCCTAAGACATACATTTTACTCCCTACATTGAGTTTTATTTCACTGGGCATGTGGTCTTGTTTCAGAGCTGGGTGTTTAATTACTGGTACTAATAAAAGTTATTGACCAATGAGGATGGCAGAGAAGGCTTGGAATAAGAAAAGGAGGCAGAGAAATCTCAAAGAAGCAGAGAAAACTGGATGGGATTAGACAGGCAATGCCATTTGCAACAAAGTGAGAAGAGTGGAGACCTTCACATACGACACCACTAAAACCAGTTGCATTGTTCAATAGTTATAAATGCCCCAAGCCACACTGGAGGCTGGGACCTTCAGCAGCAAAAACACGAGTCAGGGAGAATATGCAGCACCTGAGAATGCTCTTTTGGCTGCTGGGACTGGACTGGTGTTGACACCCCAGATACAGAAGCTGTACTACCAGGCATATTTCCCAACCTGCTGCTCTTTTACCTCTGTCGATGACAATGGTTGCTGCCACTGGGAGCCATCAGCATCCTCAAGCAGAATGTGTCCCTTGTTTTGAAAAAAAAAAAATAAAATTCCTCCTTTCATTGCTTCATCCTGCACAGCCTCACACAATGTGACAGCGTGATCCCTCCAGGTTTTATGTTACAGGCTCCCTTTGCCAGGGCTTTGGGGCAGAGTGCTGTTACTAATGAGCTCTTCTGTGTGACTGCTGGGCAGAAGGGTAGGAAGGGAATAGGGAAATGTCCTTTTGTATTGCCCAGGCATCAAATATGAGTGCTTTGTAATTACAGAAAGGAACAGGCAGGGGAGCCCTTGTAAATACATTTCGAAGAGGCTGTGGAGGTGATACAGGAGCAGGTTTATATCTGTGGCTTTGGGAGGGAAGGACAATTAGGTGTTTCCACACGTGACCCTCAATGCTGCTTTCCTTCCTTCATCCTGGGAAGGATGCCTTGCTACGTCTCCAAGCACCCCTCGAACCCACACAGCACCTGAGTCCTCAAATAAAGAAGGAAAAGGACAGGGACCAAGGAGTTGTTTTGCTTTGATGCCACAGCTTCAGGGTGCTAGTGGGGAAGTTTCACTACCCATAGATGCTGAATTTGGGCCCCCAGCCCTCTCTGTTCCTTGGGAATGAGGTATTACTATGGCTCTCAGCTGTGGCCTCAACTGTGCCTGGGGAGGAGGTATTTAGCTCTTCTCCTCTCAGGTGGCTCTTGTGTTGGATGCTGGAGGGGATCCTGCTTTGCAGTAGCTTGCGGGAGTGCTCCTGCTTGATCACAGTGAGGGGAGGCTGCCGGAGGTGATGGTATGTGAGTCAGGGGTTTAGTGATTGATAATTCTCATCAGCAAAAAGGGGAATGGGCTTTTTCAGGGCTGGTTTTGTGATGTCTTTGAGGCTTTCTTGATCATCAGAAATGGCATTTAGGTCAAATTAAATTGATGTGTTTGCAGTAAGGCACCAAGTCCGTATCCATTGGCTGCATCTCTTGAGTGGTGTGCAGTGGTCCTCTCTGGTCCTTTCCACTCCTTGATGCTCTCACTTCTCTTTTTTTTGCCTAAAAACACAGGTCATGCTTTACGTGATGTTACAACGGCTTAATGTTTGTCTCAGGTGTTCGATCCAAAACTAGGCTATGCTTAAACTTAAAATGTTACTATATGTGAATTAATATCTCTTAAAACGATTGTTCCTGGTGGTGGCAACGTTTCTCAGCCAGAAGTGAAAAGGAGAAATGAAAGATGAAGACTCTGTTATTTGAAGCCTCATATTATTGCACTTTGAAAGGGTTTATGGTGTTCTGGTAGCTCAGGGAAAAGCAGAGGCAGGACACAAATAGTCTGTGGGGAGCTTCACGTGTCTCTGAAGCCCTGCCTTCATTATTATGCATCGCAAGTGGCTGTTGGCACAAGAACAAATTCCACTGTAAATTATGTGTGATTTACATGAGAAGCTCATTAATTCTCTAACACCGGATTTAGATGGTTTCATTTGTAAAGGGTGTCATTTTAAACACCGCTCAAACATATTTCCTTCTATCTGCTGACTCAGAGTGTGTGCTGAGAGATGATAAACAATGAAGTGTGTATGTGTTCATAAATACATGCACACAGACACACATTAGAAAATGGAATCAATTAGAAGGTATGCTTTGTGTTTAGCAGTGCTGCCTGTGATACACAGATTGGCTGCCTGTTTTATAATTTTGCCTGCCTCAGTGCTTGTGCATTGTGGACCTTGCAGGGCTTTTTTTTGTGTTGCATTTGCTGGTGCAGAGGTAAGCCCTTTTCATTTTGTATTTTTGTATTAAACTTGTGTCCTAATGCTTATTCTGTGCTGCTGTAGCCCTCATTTTAAGGGCTTCCCCTTCCTGGACAAGCTTCTGCTGTGGCTTCAGGAGCAGCAAGACTCAGCATGAATGAGCAGTACAGTTCTGTGGCATAAGCAGTAAGCAGATTGTCTTATTTTCCTTTTTGTCATATATTCCTGGTTTTTCCCAACTCTACCATAACTCAGAATTTTGGCAAAAACAATAAGAGAAAAAAAAAATCCCATAGTGGAAATACTTTTTTACTGGGAGCTCTGCCTCTTACTCCAGGATAGATACAGCTGATAGGAACACCAGAAGTGGCTGTGGTTGCAGCTCATATGTTGAGGCAATGTGGTCATTTAATGTTGCTTTTGCATTAAGCAGCGTGACCCTTCTGCATTAGCTGAAAGAATTATATGCTCATTTTCAGCTTGTGCTTATTGTTTTAATCCAGCATCTGGAGCTATGTGTTCCCTGATATAGGGCTGATGTCGAAATTTGGACGATGGTGTAAGTGTTTTATCATACGTTCATGTGCTGTTCGGGTTTAAGTTGCAGCTTATAATTATTTTAAATGGGCAGTTGCTCTTTAGAAAATCTTAAGCTTGATGCAAACAATAAATGCGGGACAAGCTGCCAGACTCACCTTTGAAGTCTCTCTGGCCTAAGGAAACTGTTCCTTGACATCTCATTACTTTCCTTCTCTTATTAGAAACAAATGTGGATTTCCTACACGTAGATTAAATATGGCATGAATTAAGAAAGCTGAGTTAGGCAGCAGCAAAAGAGGAGAAATTATGCCATGCTCTGCTGTGGTTTTGTTTATCAGGATATAAGTCTGAATTTATTATTTTTTATGACTTGTAAGTTAGTGCAAGAAAAAAAAAGGAGCAGTAATTTTTTTCCTACGACAATCAATCTACTGTTTCATATGCATTTAAACAATTTTGCCACAGGGAAAAGAAAAACATGCCTGTCTTAAGTAACTCAAACATCCATGGTGGTTGTTCTGCACGTAGCATGGCTTTCCTTGCTCAGGGTGAATTTTTTTCTGTTATGTGGAGAAAGTGATTTTGACTCCCAAGGTATGGGAAAATGTAGGCAGGGTTTCAGTAGAGGAGGAGGGAAATCCTGTAGCTCATGTGCTTGTGAACAGCACGTATCAGACCTTCCCTGACCTTTTTTTTTCAAGCCCCAAGCTGAAGTTTTATGTCATGACCTGTCTACACCACTTTGTAGGAGTGGATAAACATGTTTTTGAAAGCAAGAATACTGACAATATTTTTTTTTCCAACAAAACTGCTTGCATAAAGGCTCCTTATCTAATTTATTAGGGACAAAATTCTGAGCGGGGAGGGGGGAGGAAACAAACCAAGAACCATTGTGTTGTTTTCATTTGTCTTCAACAGCTTCTCACAGAATAGCACGGGAACCACATTCTGTTTAATGTTACAAGAGTTGCAAAGGTGGTGACTCCACCACTTCTCCCCACACTCACCCTGTCTTGAACTGGAGATGTGTTGGGAAGGAGGTAGGATGGGATATACATGGTTATGGGTTGCAAGCAGACAGAAATCCTATACCCAAAGCCAGCATCAGGTGCTGCCACCCTGCATACTCCATATATGTAAGACACTGAGTGTTGGCTTGATTGGTTTTTTTCTGTAGTGCTTCTCTTTTGAAAACCCAGTGCTTCTGCAGGCATAGGATAGGTTGTTCCTAGCTTGGTGTTACTTTAGCTTGGCTAAACTTTGGGTCTGAAAAAGCATTTTGAAATTATTTCATGGGTTTTTTTTCTAGGGGAACATGTTTAGGTCAGTTTTGTTTGAACTGTCCTAAAAATATTTTACCGTCCGAGGGCATTTGTCATTTTGGCCAGCTGTTCCCTTACAGACTGAGAAGGAGGCCTGTGCCTGGTGCAAATCTGAGCAAGTATTATTGGGGAAAAAAAATAATTATAGGAACAGCGCCAGAGGACACCAGCTGTTAATGGCACTCATTAAGCATCATGTTCTAACACAATGTTATTTTCCAGTGTAGACAAGCCCTCAATGAACTCTCCCTTCCTTTCCCCAAACCCGTAATGCAATATGCTGCCTTCAGTGGAATATATTAATTCTTTGTAAATTTTCATACAAAGTTTTTTTGTAGTTCAAAATGTGAGCAGAGCACTTAGTGCTTATTAATCTGTTAGGCTGAAGGTGAGAGCCTCTTGGTTATAAATAGTTTCCATCTTGAAAAATATACAGCTGTAGGTAGGCAAGATGGACAAAAGATGGGAGAAAAGAATTATCCTTATTTGACAGGTCTACTGAGGCAGAAAGGGAAAACAAAGATCCCTAGTTTTGTAGACTTACAAGTCTGCAGTGTAATCCCATTTGGAGAAACACAGTGGAATACAGGAGTGAAATTTATCTTATTTCTCTAAGGGAAAGCTCCAAGAACATTTTTTAGCTTACATTCCTGGTACATAAGAGGCCAGGCCAAGTATTTCCAAAAATAAAATGAAACACTCTGCCAGCAAGCTACTCTATATGTGGATGTTTGGGTTTGGTTTCTGCATGGTACTGTTCATACCAAACATGTATGTAGGTCACTTTCTTTCCAGCCAAAGCACTGAAGAAAATCAGCAGTTAATGTTATGCAAAGTGGAATGAGGCAAGCATGTCACCTGTAATATGACAAGGTATTAACTTCTTAAGTTGGAGAAATTTAGCTGGACAGGCTGGAGTTTTAATCTGACTACTGAGTCAAATAAATTTCAGCTAAGTGAGGCAAATGTTTATAATTAATTTCAGAGTAGCTTGATTTTTACACATTAAGCAAATTGGTATCTCGTTTTAGGCTCTGAAATAGGGAAGCAACTCAGCATGGGTCTGTGTGTGATTTATTTAACAAGAGATCAGCTTAGGGACGGTGAAGTCATGCTTGGAGTTGAGCTGGTGCTCAGCATTCATGCGCTGTGGCATTATCTCCCTCAAATGGCAGCTTCATGGTGAGGCAAATTCAGAAGTTCTAAAGCTCAAATTCACAGATGAAACTGAAAATTTAGGAGCCTGTCTCTTTTTGTGGTGGTTTGGTGCTGGCATAACTCTAATGACATCAGGCACTTAAGGAGTGGCTGTAATAAAGACCTGGAGATTAATGATGTTTGCCATAGCATTTCTCATCCAGTCTTTGTCTGCTGCTAAAAGCTCCCTGTTTGACTCTGCTCAGCCTTCCCATAGTTGAACGTACATTAGTTGACCAACAACAGTTTCTGCCTTTGGTGCTCAGGATCCCAATTTATTCTTCTACTCAAGCAGGAGTCACACATAGGTCGGGTGAGTTTCTGAGGTCAGACAAAATCTGGTTTATGGCCATGGGCAGGAGCTCTAACAGTGGTAATGTTGATTCACAAAATGAATGATCAGTTGTTTTAAAGGCCAGGGGAAGCTTCATGCAGCACAGGACAGACGTTGTTGTCCTTTCAGTGATGCTGTGTGCAGTTCTGTGTAGCTTATGCTGTTCCTTGCCTTATCTTCATTGAGCTGTGGCCACTGAAGCTGCCACCTTCTTGCTGAACTCTCTCCTACAGTTTGTGTCTGGTCTGCCCACACAGAATAGGTTGATGTTTTATTTCTGAGTTAATGTGTATCTTTCATATTGTTTCTTTTAAGGGCTTTCCCAGTGAATTAAAAGTAACCCATGTTTGTCTTTAAAGTCTGGTCCCCCTGAAGTTTAGAGAATGATTATGGAGTAAACACACTAGTTCTCTTAAAATGCTACAAATAGCATTTCATCCCATCCCTCCCCTCCTCCCATGCTTTAAAATCCTTAAGGATCCCCAAATAGGCACTTTTTAAATCAAAGCATCAAGAAGCAAAAGTGTGGTGCAGAATTATGAGCCAGATGTTGATGCTGGTAACTCAGGTATGCCATTCCCTCACACCCACTCAGCTTTCCTTGTGGCATTTCCCCAAAGAGGATCCTGGGGCTGGACGCAAGCTGAGATCAATCCCCAGCCTGTGGCATCTGTTTGCTGAGGGTTGGAGCTGCTTAGTGAGTTGAAGTTGTGTGAACTGAGAAACGGAGACAACGTGATGTTGGGAGCCAGCCTGGATCTTGGGAACGCATTGCTTAAGTGACCAGAAACTAAGCTGCTGTCTGTGTGCCAAACCAAAGTTAAAAGCCATGTGGGTTTCAGAATTTTCTTTTTTTCAAGAAAACTCTTGTTAAAGAATAAGCTGCATTCAGTGATTGATTACTTGTTGCTCTTGCCCAGCTGTTTGTACTCTCAGCTTTGACTTGCGGCATACACCTGAGGCCTGGCGTTATAGGGAGTGCAGTATGCACAGAAGAGAGCTGAAAACTTGGCCAAAATATTGATGTCTTTGAGTGCTGAATTGAGGGATATTTCTGGAGGAAGTAGTGCTGCTCTGCTTTGTTGGATCAGATTAAAAAGGGAGCAGGGATTTTTCTCATAGCAGCTCTTCCCCCTAGCTTTTTCAAAGTTTTGCTTGGTTCTCTGTCTGGTGTTGCTTTGAACGTTGCATTAAGCGTTTTAGTTCTCAACAGCAGGTAGGTGCTCTTCCATGTCTGTAGCTTGTACAGAGAAAAATTAAGAAATGAAGGAAAAATTGTTCTGAATTTTTTTACTGATCTGCTGGTGGTAGAGTGTGGAAGGGGAAGGCATTCTGTGTGGAGCAGAGGAGGAAGATGCTGAGTGTCAAAGAGGGCTGTGCTTTTATTTTTATATTCTCAAGACCCCAACTTACTTTCTCTGCGAAGAAAGAGCATGGATGGTGAGGGCAGGCATTATTCTGGCACATCTGGCCCTAGTGAAGCTCTTGCTGGTGATTAGGTCCATCTTGAGATCAGCATTTCTAGCTAACACATAATTACTGGGGTTTTGTTCCTACTTTGAATGGTTAACATATGATACATCTACACATTGTTTTTCTTGCAGCTCATTTTTCCCCTCTCGTGTGACTTGCAGGATTTACACACTTGGTTTGTGTTGATGGTGCCTCTCCTGACGGTTCTTTGTATAGAAAGGTTAAGGCAGCTCCTGGGCTCGTGAAGACAGGAGTATTATGCTTGAGCCTGGCATTAGTCATGCTTAGCTGCTCGCATACTAATTTGCCACTAAATCATGACTTCTTTTGTTAACTAGATGCCACCATTTTAGGCAGCTCTACTTGTGCAACTTGTGCTGATGAACCAGTCAAAAATGATGGCGCAGCAGCATGGCTTCTCCCTTCTGCATATGCCCATTCTCCAAATGTGGTAGGAGGACCGGAAAATACAGCCAAGTAAACAGAAAATGCAAATTGGCTTCATATTGTTACTGGAGCAAGTAGTTTTCTATAGGAAGAAATCTGAAAAAATTAGAATATGCTGCTAAAGTTTGCGTGAAAAGTTCAGAATCTCCTTGCAAGAGGTGAAGTACTGCTCCCCGGGCAAAGGTGATTGTGAAGAGTTATGTTGCAGTTGGATTTCTTTTGATACTGAAACTGGATTAAAAAGGTAATAAATGTTATTTCTCCTTTTATCTTTGGAAGAGGATCAGGCAGTGCAGAGGACAGCACCAGAACTAAAGGAGGTTTTAGCTGTCTCTTGGGCTCAAGCCTTCTTCAGGGAGAAGGTTGCTCATCGTTGTACAGAGGTGGGATCATTGGCTTCCTCATCTGCAGCTCTCTTGGTATTATCTCATACCTAAGGGGTGTTGCTGGATTGTTTTTTCTTGTAGTTATATTATTTTGTCATGAGTGGTTGTCTGAATTTGGTGGAGCTGAAATCCACTGACAGGGCAAACAGGGCATCTCATGGCCGACAGCCTGATGAAAGAAGTGGGCAGGACTGTATTTATGAGCCATTACCCCTTAGCTATTTTCATGAGCCTAATAAAAGGTTTCTTTGATTTTTTTGTTTCTGCCTTTGCTGCTTGTTACGCTAAGGAGCCCTATCGAGTACAAGAAAAAAATCACTTATCAAAATCTGCTACTACAGCTGAGAAGTTAAACCATGGACCTCAGTTGGCAATTTGCTGGTTTTCTTCAGTGTTTCTCTTTTTTACACTTTCCATAGCTCAACCTTATATGCATATGACTATGATACCCCTAGTCAGTTTATGGTATCCAGAAGAACAGCATGTTACTTATGTTTGGGGTTTTTTTCTTTTTCTTTTTTTTTTAAGATTAGTTAAAGATATGAGTACAGCAAATAACACAGTCTGATTTATGACCATCTTGGGATATCCCCTCCCCTTCTCAGCTTTTCTACACTGACAGATGGAAGAAAATATCTTTCCAATTTTAAGAGTTAGTTATAACTGTGCACAAGGACAGGCACCACGTGGACCTCAGTGGGAAGTAGTTTTGATTTCTTAAATGTGGATCATGCCTCACTCAGCTTCAGAAGAGAGAACCCCCCTGATTGATATTTTTAATGAGCTAGGGGAGAGTGTTAAAACTGCCTGCCTATCTACCTACAAACCCTCAGGGTAGAGAGCTAAATCACTGTGAAGCATTAGAAGAGGTTATCTAACTAGGCATTTTCTCTGGTGTAAATGGTATTCATGCATGTGCATATCTCTTTTTTTCTTTTTAATTTCTTTATTTTCTTATAAAGCAGCATGAATGACTGTGCTCCCATCAGCAGCCTTGATTAACTCTTGTCTATCTGATAGCCTTAAAACAGTATAGCAGGCACAATTTCCTTGCTGGTGTGAGCCACTGAAACAAATTCAGTCTGCTTTATAATTTTTCTTCCCTAAAGATAATTGAAAGGGGAACATATGTGGAAGAATCAGTGTGTGTGTGCATGGGGATATTTTTGTCTTTATGTATTTGTTGTGTGGGTCAATAAATGTCTAGGTTGACCTGAAACCTAGAGGAATACCTGTGAGTAGGATACTTTATAAAGAAAATAAATAGAAAGCCTTTGGTAGCAGAACTTAATGGAATTAAAGAAAACATTGGATTTTGGATTCTGGGTTCTGTTTCAAAGTCATTTTCATCAGAATGGAAGTGACATAGTCAATATGTAGCTCTTTGGCTGTTAACTCTTCAGATTTAGCTGAAATCGCATTAAATGGAATAGATTTTATTTGTGGCTCAGGCAGTACAGTTATATTTAACTGAACTCTGTGGAACTCAGCTATTTGGGAGCTGCCAGTTCTTCACAAAGTGGTGCTGTCTGTAGCTGTACCCAAACAAATCATGATATCATTCCTTTTTCATTACTGATGTGGGTCCTGCTTTATAAACACCAACTACACACAGAAAGTTCTGGTGGTGTGTGTGTACTGTTTGCCCTTCCTAATTTCCCCATTGATTTCTTCGCCTGTCTAGTCTTGGGTGAGCTTTGTTATGCCTTTCCTATTCCAAGGCATCTTTGCAAGCAACAATCTCCCTGCCATTGATTTGAAAACCTCTGCTGCAAGCAAAATTGCAGGCCAGAGTTTCGGGAAGGTGAGGGTCTGGGTTGAGTTTGTAGCTGTGTGGAGCATCTGTAACCATGAGAGTCTGTAGGAGCAGTTGTATTTACCACTGCTGGAAACCACACGTGCTGGTTTTAAGTTCATTGTTCACACAGTCAGTCTGTAATGGAATCTACAGGTAGGAAGACAACAATAATTATTTCTATTAACTACCAAAAAAGCTATTAATAGATACATTTGGAAAGCCTTAGAAGCCAGTATTTCCAGTTGCGAAACACTATGTAAAAATTATTTTTGTGTCTTGCAAAGAAACCACCGTACCACACAAACAGAATCCAAATTAAAAACTGTCTTGTGTTCTGGAGATGCTGTCATGAGAAAGGCCTCCTATGTAGCATCTGTTCACACTTCCCACATATTGTGTAAATATATCCACTTCAAGTATTTAATCTTCCCAGAAGTTATGCTTGCCTTTCTTCTCCAAACAAGAAAGCTGGAATCCTCTCTCTCTCCTTACAAAACCCACCTGTAGTTTGGCAAACTACCAGATTAAAGTTGTTTGGATTGGGTTAGTGGTACTTTTTTTTTTCCCTTTTTTGGATAATGCTCCAATTTTAAATTTTGCATAAAAGCTGTAAATGTTTCTGGAGTTATGAGTGATCTCATTTCCCCCTTTCCCCCATTCCCCAGGAACATTCCTAATAAGTTACTCAGTCTCTCTTCTGAACAGGGAGAATTTCAGCCATAAATAAGGCAACACTTGAAGTCGTAAATAATGTTTGGACAGCTTGTGCTGAGGGCTTCCCAAAGAGAAGGAATTATTTTGTCGTGGCAGTGTATCATGGCGCTGTCCAGTGTCATGCTTGGAAGCTGATGGTGTTGCTTTGGAGCAGGCTGCTTCTTCTGCAGAGTGCCTCCAAGGATCTGGAAGCTGTGACTCCTGAAAAATTGGCCTGTGGGATAGCAAAGTAAATCACACTGATGAGAAGAGGGAAAGGGGAAACAGGAAGGGGGAGAACTAAAGCCACCAAATACTAACTGGTGCTGAAACATTCCATGCTAAGGCTGAAACTGCAGCTTTATCTCATGACTTGGTGAGGAAAAAAAGGCAGGAACATATGTCAATGACAGATTGCCAACCTTAGCATTTAATTCCTGGCATTTTGTGGGTTTATAGGATTTGCTGACAAAAAGATGAGGGGGAAGGGTTGGATGGGATGTAATTTCCTGAGTGTTCTTCTTGAAGGGAAAAAAATCTCAACCCATCTTCTTTTATTTGGATATATTGGAAACAGCCAGAACAATCGTAGTTTTTTCGTTAGAGTAAATACCTTTGAGTTATGACACTTTCTCTCCTTTAAAAGCAGTTTCCAAAGCATTGGAGAAGTATGCATAATTAAATGCTTTCCTTATTTGAACTTCATTGGGAGGCAGTCTGTCTCTTTCTTCGTTTGACACCTCTGTGCTGTGCAGACTCGTGGTCTGTTGAAATGTGTGTGTTCACAAAGATGTGAAGAACCCCAGTCTGCCTGTTCCACAGAGATGTAATAATGAGCAATGTTTTGAACACTTATGAGAAGCAAGACAGGGAGGATATTAAAAACTATGCCCTGTATTGCACCCAAGTGTTTATTTAATAGACACTGAGTAGCCACAGTGGATAAAAATTCTGTGTGCTCTCTCACTTTGGCTTTTTGTGTCTAAATCTCTATCTACCCACTGAAATATCCTTGGTCTGAAGGCCTCTAACCTGCTTTTGGCATGGGCCTTTGACAGAAAACTGTTTTAAGCCATGCAATTAGAAGTCCTGCTGAACTTTTGGAAATTTCATTTGGTTACTCTGAGTATGATATACTGAGTGAACAAGCTGGAGGAAGTTATTAAAACTTTGCAGGGAAACCATGAAGCAGTTGGAATATAAATTATTTCTTTTCAATTTCTTTTTTCTAGACCAATTCCTGGAGGAAGGAGGTGGGTATTAGAGAGGTTTTTTTTTTTTCTTTGGAGGTATGACTTGTTTCTCTCTTGACCAAGAAATAGCTTGGGAAAAGGAGAAGGCTGTGCTGATGGAGGGTTTGAAGCATTTTCAGAAAAGGCTCTTGGCCATGTTAAAGGTCTTTTAATATTCACAAAGGCCCTGTTTAAGTGTGCATCAATCTACTGCCATTTTTCTCATTGAGCAGGAGTACATGGAGACTTCTTTCAGGGTCGGGTGCCAGTTTGCAAAGTGCTGGGTTGCAATTTTTTTCCTTTTTGCATCAGCATCTAAGGAGAAGTCAAAGGCCTTATCTTTTGGCTGTGGATTCTCTCAGTATGTACTTCAGTGAGTTTGAGGTTCCCTGGCATTACAGAAGGAATACACAAACATGATTTCCTTTTTTTTTTCCTGTTGCCGATGTAAGTTTTTGCAGATTGGAACTTCTGTTCTGGTTATGGTGGGGTCCTCCTAACCTGAGCAAATCTGATACTACAAGATGTGTGTGGGTCTGAGCTGGTTGATGAATCTTGTAAACTCCATGGGTGACACCTCCAGTTGAAATTAAAAAACACCTTGAGCCTTTTGTGTTCTGAGTTTTCTGAGCTGACAAACTGCTCTAAGAAAATTATATGTTTTGTATTCTCCATGAGTTATTCATTTCAGGCCTCATGAAATTTAACAGGTGGACAGGCCAGTCGGCAGTACTTGTAAATCCCATGAGCTTGTCTTTGCTGGTTGAGAGACTTGAAAATCCCCAACAAAGTGTGGATGTCCTTAATAATCTTCATTGATCTGCCATGAAAGGCTTGGGGGAGTTCGCAAAACTCTCTAGTAAACCAAAAGATCATATAACCACCCACAGCATGCCGTTTCTTGCAGCATTCTCTTAGGATCTTAACTTGGCTGAAATTCATCCCTCTCAGGCTCATGAGGGTTGCAAAGCCTGTGGGGCAGGCAAGTGGTGTTTTTAATCCTGCTCTGAGGCTCTGTGGATTTATGGCCTTCTCTGCTCCATTTAGTTTGGTTTTGCCAGCAAAGAGTTTTTTATTCTCAGTGGTCTTTCCTACTGAAGATTGAGTGACTTAAGCTTGGGCTTTGACAAAATGCATCTCTCTGAGCACGTGGAAACCCTGAATTAGTGAGATACAGTGTGTCTCTTCTCTGCATAACATGTTTGAGCATCATGTGTGTCAGCACAGACCACGGTGCTGGTTCACCCAGCCTCATGGCATAGATGTGGGCAGAGAACAGAGAAAAACATGGCTTAGCCTTGTCTGTTGGACTTGAAGAAAGGCAGTAAAGAAATATTTGCTTGCTTAGTCCTGTGGCAAACACATGATGAAAAGTTGAGAGGTGTCCTTTTGGGGACATATAGGCAGGGGATTTTGTAGAGTGATTGAATACACCTGAATGATGTAAATATCACAAGGTAAACTCTCTTGTGCTGCTTTCCTGAATGGTCCTCTGTTTTAAAGTCCTGAAGTGCTAAAGACCAGGCCTAATATCCCTCTTTCCCTGCCTGGGGCAACAGTAAAGTAGGGTTGGTACACAGAAGGGCTCCAGTCTACAGGCTGGTGCTACCTGGGCCTCCAGGACAGGGAGATTAAAGCATTTACAAACTTGATTCTGTCTTGGAATGTGTTTCCTGTGTTCCTTCTGGAGAAACTCTTGCCTGGGTGTAATCTTTTGCTGAAGACTGTAATTAGCAGTGGCCTCATTTTGGCCATCAAAGACTGAGTCCAGCCCCTTGCAGTGGGATTCTTTCCCTAAGAGAAGAAATGTACTAAGTTGTCTAGCTTGTGTGCATGCACACGTGTCCATGCATATCTTCTGCACAGAAATTTGTTGTAAATTGCTGCCAGCTTTTGAACTTAGAGGGGAGGATGGAAAGGCCAAGAAAACCAGAACAGCAGAGGGAAAAGCCCACCCTACCTTTCAAGTATCTCAGTTGTCTTAACAAAACCTGTGTGCTTGCAGGGCCCGTTTGGCATTCATGCAGCCTTGGCAAATATTTTTGCATCTGGATCGGTGCTAATGAAGACAGTTAGTTTTGGAAAGACCACCACGCAGAACTCTCTGTTGCTTAATTTCAGGTCCCTGGATTGCTTGAGTCTGGGAAAGCATGTGGAGGGCATTGGCTAAAGGGCTGTCCCATCCTAGTGCTCTGGGCTAGGCATCCCCTGTAGGTGATATTTGAAGACAATGGCATGTCAATCCTAGGATGGCCATTTGAATCAAGAGATAATAGATGCTTAAAAGTAGCTTGTGGTTTCCTTTGATGCTCTTGTGGCCAAAATGTGTGGTGTTTCCAGTTAAACAAAGAGATGAGATTACGCCTGCAAGCATGAGGGAAGTCCAGAAGAGTAAGTAATTTTTATTTTCCAGCATTTAAAACTGATGGATAAACCTGGACCATCCTGCTGTAGTTACCAAGTGTTTCGCAGCAGCAGAACTGGTGTGTTGGGTACCCTGGGGAGCAGGACTGGGGCAGCTTGCAATGGTGCATGTCATGCTTTGGTGCTCTTGAAGCCCAGTGCACACAGGTATATCATGTTTACCCATAAAATTGATTTCTCGGTGAAAACAGCAAGCCAGGTACCTTTTTTTTTTTTCCTGTTGTGTCTCTGCAGTGACACCAGCTCATACCAGGTGGTAGTAGAGTGTTCATTTGTAGAAAGAAACAACCAGGTTGGGAAAGAAGAGCTGTTTGACTTGGTCTCCATCTCTTGCATGCCCTGACTTTGAGTTTGTTGTATATTGCATAGAGGGATGTGACATCAAGTTTTCCCCGAGCCCTGGAAGTGCTGTATGTCCCACCTGAACTATCTGTCTTAAAGGTGTTTCCTCTTAAGGATATTGTCTGCCTTTATTTTAGGTTCTATTGCCTTTAAATTCTTCTAAGAGGATTGCACAGATAATATTTCATGGAATAATTTTTTTTCATTTGAGGGAATAATGTAAATGTATGCAAGCAGGATGTTATTGTGCAAGAGCTGTGATGTGTTTATATAAGGTGGGAGGGCTTGATTTATAACACTGAATATTTAATAGGACTAAGTCTGGGTGTCTGAGCTCTCTGCTTCTTTGTGTGAGCTGGTAGATAGAAGGGTGGCAGGTCAGGTTTTTCTTGTATGCACCTTGTGGATTTTTATGTGTTGGTGTTTTACATCATGTCAATTTAGTGAGGCAAAAGGAAACATTTTTGATTTGGGTTTTGAAAGCATGGGGAATAGGGGAGTTTATTTCCCTCTTTGCTTGTCCCCATGTTATTCCCATTTGTTCCTGAAAGCAGCCCCAGCCCCTGTGTCTGCAGACCAGGGAGTTCCACTGGAGTTCCAGCAATGTCCTGGACATTGCTCACTGGCAGCAGCAGTACACATACAAGGCCAAGGAGGTACCTGGAATAGCCAGTAGGATAAACTACAAGTTGAAAAACTTTGTTTTTTCTCTCTTTTTTTTTTTTTTTTCCCCTGCTTAAAAGAAACTTATTATGCAGGTGTCTGTAGGCTTCTTTTAGCCGTAGGGGTCTGCAGTGAGATCCATTGAAAAATGTAGAAGGTAGCTGTAAACTATGCATGGGAAGACTGATATTTATTTATTCACTTTAAATCTGAGGCTGTGTCTGCAAAATCAACATGCTTCTGATGTACAAAAAATCCCCACTGTTCCCAAAGCCAAGTAGGGAATGTGAGGGAACACTCAGGTGCCCAGCAGAGAGACTGCTCAGGCAGTGCCAGACTGGCTTTTTTCATGCCCCATTCCTGATGTTGGCATCTAAGGGATGAAAGGCAAATGCATCTTTGAAGTGTCATTTTTGGGACAGGAAAATAACACCACAAAGGAAGACTTGGAAATTTCTGGTTTATGAAAAATTGAATTAATTGTTTGTAGTTCTGTCTCCCTCCCCAGCTGAATTCAAGACCAGGTAAATCAGTAAAATGTTGATAATGTGTAAATAATTGCTTCTGAATATAGAAAAGAATTATTATAGCAGGCACAGTTAGTGATGAAAGACCACATGGTGATTGGTTAGCCTTTGGAACATTAGAGTAATGTGCTCTATCTAAATAGATAGATAGATGCCTTGCCTGGGCTAATTTTTCCAAGGATGAATTGATGACATGCAGTCAGGAGATTTGAGAAAAGAAAGCTTCCACCCTTGAATGGCAAAACTCAATTGTTTTAGATACAATTGATAGTGGCCAGTATTGGTCTCTCACTAATGGTTGCCAAAGGTGTTAGATTGGCACTTTTTTTGTCAGATCTCAGATTTGGCCTGACAGCAGCAAGTGCTTGCTATCAAAGCATTGGTTTCTTCCCCCCCCTTTCCTGTTCTTTTTTAGTCACTTGACAATAATTTACTACTTTGCTTAGCTTTTTAGTCAGTTGTCTCCCACTCCGGAAAGCCAGGTTTCTTAAGTGCTTCTATGATGCCAAGTTAATTGCCCGAAAATAAGTGCTTGAAGATGGATCAAGTATTGTCTCATCAGCATTCAGCATCCCTGCCAGAGCATGGGAGGGGGAAGGAAGGCAATGCCAGGAAGGTTTGAAGAAAAGAGATGGGGAGGAAAGGAAATCACAACTGTCCTGCAAATGGCCCTGAGTGTGGCCAGGCAGCAAAGCTCTCCCTGGACGTGGCTGGATTCCTGGATGGGGCTGGATTCCTGCTGTACTTGCAGGTTGTTGAGTGAAATGTCATCAGTGCTGCAGTGTGGACACAGGTGGGATTGATCTCCACAGCCCCCCAGATGAGGGGGGGGGACTGTGTTTTTGGGTGGCCCTGGGCTTGATTCTTCCTAAGGCCAAGTTGAGACATGTCCCTGCCTATTCAGTGTTACCACTGCCTCATTTTCTCTGCCTCTCTGTAGAGCAAGGGAGGAAAAATGGCATTCCTGGCTTGTCATTATGGTGAGGATGATTTCTAGATAAATGAGCAGTCTCAAAGGTATGCCTAAAATGCAAAGATACACAAGAGTGTTGGTGCAAGTTAGAAGTGTGGAGAGCAGAGGAGAGGTCACAGCTGGTGTCCGTGAGTCCATCTCGCTGCTGGTATGTAATGCAATTAGCACAAGACTGGATAAAGCACAGCACCTTTTTTGTTTTGTGTTGATAGTATGGGGAGAAAAAGAAGAAGAAAAAAAGATATAGCTACTGCCATGAAAATATGTTCATTTGAGGCAGGGCAGGAAGGATTTTATTGGATGAAGCACCCAGCAACCCCACTTAAGTTCTCAAGGGACTTTGAAGGAGCTGTGGGGATGAGGAGTGAAGACAAATGCCTGACCAACATGAGAAACAGAGACTGTGCAGGTACTGCAGTGCAAGCTGGGTTGTGCTGAAACCCCCCAGCACCTCAGCTGTGGGCAGGCCAGTGGCTTCTTGAGAGAGCACAAAAATGTTGGGGTACCTGGCTGCTCAGCCCTGCTTGTCACCTTGAGTTGGTTCCCCATATATGGGAAGAGGAGGGGGACTACCACCCCCTTTCAGACTTGCCAGCACTGCCAATGCTTTGCTTTATCCTCCTTTGCCAAATACAGCCAGGGCTGCTCCCTGGGATTTAACAAATCCTCTACTATTTCAGGGCCTGAGGGTATTGGCAGTGCTCTTGATCCCTCCTGCCCCATTCTTCCTCTGACTGCTTGTGCTTGAGCATGTTAGACTCTACAACCTGAGAGATTTCTTGCAGTCCTCTCTTTCTGGACACTCTGGGCAGATTTGCTCCAATGGTATGCACATTTGTGCCAGCCCCCTTACCTGACCTCAGTGAGTTTCAATACCTTTCTGCTCGCCTTTAATCTGGGAGAGCCACCCTGCTCTGGAGAGAGAGCAGGCTTTTATTCCAGCTTGTGCGTCGTCAGCGGATTTGTTAACTAAGCTGCATGTGTAAAACCCTTAATAAATGTGATGCCAGTGCTTTAGAGAACCTGCCTGACTTTCACATCCCACTGGCAGGGCCTGCAGTCAGAAATACCTGTTCTTGCACTAGAAGATTTGATAGAGGTGTGTGAATGTGTGTGTAGTCTGTATTAGTCACTTTGGAGAGCGCACATGTTACTTCTACCTTTCAGCCCTCATCTTGAGATCAGAAATGTTGCAGTCCTTTACTTGATTAGGCAGGACTGAAAGCAAATAATTACAGTCGAAAAGCACTCTGAAAATTATTTAATACTGCTTTAATAAGGGCTCTCCATCTACATTTGTGCCCTCTGTCAGATGCGCAACCCTCGATTAAGGCCTCGGTCTTTCTTTGCCAGTCACCTGTGAATGTTACCCCATTTATCGCCTGTGTTTCTGAAGGACCTCTCGCTGCTGTGTCTGTGCAGCTCTTCCATATCTCATTCACCAAACAGGTTGGGGCTGGCAATAACCAGGAAAGGAGTGTAATGAGCCAGAGAGAGCCCAGCATGCCTGGTGCGTGGATTCAGCTGCATCCTAGGTGATAAATCTGCACGTACACCTTGGTCGGTGCTCACACAGTAATGTCAGATCAATAGCAGCTCGTCGGGATACCAAGGCAGATTTTGCATTTATAATGAATGAGAATTTTATTGTTGTTGCTAGCAGAAAAGAAGTTTAGTGATAGTCCAGTTCTCAGCCTCAAGAGAAGCAGAAATGATGAAAGAAACATTTGCGGCATTCCTCAGCACACATTTGATCCATCAATCACCCAGACAAAGCGTGCACTCCTAAACCATTAAAGTGTGACATCTTCTTTTCAGACTTTTGAGTTTACTGACTTTAAAGCAGCAAGTCAATTAGGAAGCCAAATCTAGGCTGGGAGGAGAAGAAAAAACACTATTAAAATACTAACTTGACATGCTTAGTTTTCTTTGATAGGCTAACAGACTGCTAATATTTAATTTAAAAAACCTGGATGCTGTCCAAAGCAAACTTATGAATAGTATAAGTCATATTAAAGCAAACTTTCATTAAGCACCAGCTTTCTCATAATTAGTTTCAGCAGAATGATACAGTTTCAGAGAAACTATGGCATTTCTTTATTTAGGTAACAGAGGTTTCTGCTAAAGGTTATTTCCAGAGGGTTACTCATCGTGTAGTGGTGAATTAAATCAGGGACAGAAAAATCCAGAAGAAAACCTGGGCTATGAGTCCTACTCCTGTTTGTGTCTTGACAGTCCCTTTAACATGAATGTTGCAATAAAATTTAACTTCTGTGTGCAGTCACTGGGGGTTACTTCAGGAGGGAGCTGTGTTGGTCACAGCTCTCTGTTGGAAATGCCACTGTTAGTTACCTGCTCAAGGCCTGGGCAGGAAGAAAAGTACAAAGAAATGCAGCATTGAGTGGTTCTGAAATGAGATTGTCTGCTTAAGTGACAGGCCAGGGTAGCAAAATGGGTGTACTGGAAATAAAGATTTGACTGATGTGAGATGCTTGCAGCCTTTGTTTGCCTGCACCCTGTCTCTTTGTGCCGTGGCGTTGCTGTGACTGAAGTGGATCCCTTGTGTCCCTGCCACTGTAAGTCATAAAGTTTTGTTTCCAGAGGCTTTGGACTGGTGTAGGATTTATGCTTTTGCCTTTCCTTTCACTAACTGTATTAAGTTAATTGCTTACGAGGGGAAGAACATGCACAGAAATATCCAAAGGGAGCCCAAATTCTCTTGCTTAAGCGGTCCTTGATTCCTTAAATAGAAATATACATGTGCAAAAATGCACAAAATTACATCCCAAAATAATTAGACATTATGATGGGTAATTAGTGACTCTTTTCATTACTATTATTTTTTTAAAGCTTTTATACTTTCATCACAGTATTCTAGCATTTGACGTAGTAAAACCTCTGCAATGATCAGGAGCGGGAAGGATTTTTTTTTACTCTTCAGCATGTGTTTGTTTTCAATGTCCCTGCCTTAGAAGCCATAATATGCTTGTGTGACAAATGTTTGTATTTCCTGGGTGAGGGGGATGAGTTGTGGGAGGTAAAGGTGTCAGCGGGTGGCATCAGCAAGAAGTGCTGAAGGTGGCCCTCCACACGAGTTCTGCAGCTGCTCCTTGGAGGCTTGGGAGTTCATGTTCTTGACAGCTTCCCCTCCAAGGTCTTCAGATTGGCTTTTAATTGGCAAGCTCATTAGCAGGCTCGCTAACAGGAGGGAGAGCAAGCCAAATTTGTATTCTGTCAGCACTTGCTGTGAGGAGTCAGTAATCAAACAGCTTTTTTACAGTGTCCTTTTTGGTGTCTACTGCTAATGGCTCAGGTTTGTAGGTCTGCTATAAACCCCAATAAATATAACAGCCATTAATAACTGATTGACCAAAGGGATTTATGTAATCATGGGATTACAGCTGCTAATTCCTTCCTGCAGTCATGTTTCTGCATTTCATTGATCGGGGAGCTGGCTGTAACACTGATTTAAACTAATGGCACGACAACACAAGGGTGGCTTTAATGCCACTTGGATGCCAAAAGGTTGCTTGGGTAGGGAGTGATGCTTCGGCTGCTTTCACAGCACTGGAGGAGGGAGGTTGGAAATGGTTGTGTGTCACGGAGGGCAGTTTTTCCAGGAATTGCAGCCAACTCACTTAGTAGTCATCTAGGAGGAGCTGGCTGTACGAGGCTGGAGTAAGCTACCTCCTGCTCCCAAGCTGCTCCCATGACTATCAGGCATGTCTCCCCACTGTGTGTCACCAGCTGGGCCACCCCATTAGGCTGTGTCTCTGAGCCCTTCCTCTAATTGGTGTGTGGTGGTGGGACTGACTAACACCAACTATCAGCTCATCCAGGTGTTTGAAACTCATGTTCTTAAAACCCCAAAATCTCTTCCAGAAATTACTAAGGAGCATTTCCTCTTAGGGTACTGCCTGAGTGTCCTTCCTGACTGCCCAGGTCTCTTGTCTGAAAGTTGACCTGAATTTTTCCTTTGAAAATGAAATTGATTCATTTTTCCAGATGTAACTGAAAAGAATGCTGGTGGCTGGAAGGTTTGATTTGCTGAGCACAGGATGCTCCTGCACTAGTAAGACAGAAATACTCCAGGTTGCAGAGGTGCTGTGGGTAGGGGTAGGGTGGTGGGATTAGGCATTGTAAGGCAGCTCTTACCAGGCTGGCTTGTTGCTATCTGCTAAAAAGCTGCAACTTGAGGTAAAGTGATGAAACCTGAACCTGTGAAAACGTGTGCCAGCTCATCAGTGCTTTTAAGTAGGTTGTGGAAAGTGCCTCTAATGAACCATCCCTTTTCCATCTTAAAGTAAATGAAACCAAGCTGAAAAAAAGGCTGAGCAGAAAGCATCAGATGGCAGTGGTAGACAGTCAGTGTTTGTAATGTGAAATGTGCTCTGGATTCCCAAGGCATAGGATGCAGGTGGTGCCACGTGTGCGATGCCTTTGAACGCCAAATGCGCCAGCTACATCTGAAAGGTATCAAACCCAAAATCTGAGCAGCGGTGAGCAGTTATCAGCTCTGTCAGGCAAAATCCTCTGTGAAAAGTGGCTGCTGGTAGAAAAACAGACAATATGCAGAGATGAAATGCTTTTCATCTGTGTTTCTGAACTGGATGTTTTCCCCCAAGCTTAAATTTCTTTTTGTCTTTTTTTTTTTTTTCTATTTCTCTCCTTCAGAAAAGCAGCACTGACAGCCACATAGTTACTGTGAATATGAAAAAAACAAATAAAAAGTAGAAGTGAGCTTGCTGGGTTGATGCCCTTGCTCTCTTGTGTATGGTGCACAGAGCAGAGTTTTTTGTAAAAGCTGTGGATGCTGTTTTCTGCTGCACCCTTCCATCCAACAGCGGAAACAATTCCCAAGGGTAGCAGGAGTCTTTGCCATCCAACTCTGGGAACAATAGCCCTGTTGTGTTATTTTGGTAGGCTTCAAGAAGTGAGGCCTTTCTAAGAACAAGGCTTTCTGGACAAGCTGTTGCCATTTCTGCTTCCACCCTGTTCCTGGACAATACTGTGTCTTCTCTGCTTGGGCTTGGTGCACGGGTGAGCACAGCCAAGGGAAAGCTGCCCTTCCCCAAAGGGAATCTCACTTTGTTTTCTTAACAGCTCCACAGGTTTCTGCCCTCCTAGGGCTTAGTTTGTATAAAAAGTAATACCACAACTTTGTGTGTCTGTTAATTTCTATCTTCTTATTTATTTATTTATTTACCAGCAGCTCAGAACTGAGTGTTGTGACTTAAATGTTGTGTCTGGGCTCTCTTTCAGGGGACAGCATGAATGAGCAGCAGATGCTGGATTAATGTCTTGTCCTAATCTCTTTTTATTTGCAAATATCCAGTTCCTTACAGATGGCTCTGAACAACAAAAAGCATACACAGCCTGCCTCTGGGGAAAATTAGGTTGTTTGTGGCCACTGCTGTCTGCGCTATAATCCCTGCTGGCAAATTTCTTCTTTTGTCACCGGAGCGAGGATTCAGTGGCACTTTGAAGGCATGGCACAATGAGGTGGTATTGGAAGCAGCATCCCTTTAGGCTCTGAAGCAGGGAGGTGAAAAGAGAAAGAAGAGGACTTTCTCTTTTTAGAGAGCAGGTGGTTGCGTTTGTTTCTTTTCATCGCCCTTTCAGCAGTGCCACGAGAAGGGAGTCAGGACAACCAGCTAATGTGAGCTTCTCTCCTTGTAGCATGAGATATCTTCCTGTGGGCATGGGTTGACTCTGGAGCTAATTTCAAGACAGACTGTCAGTTCTCCATCTTTGCTGATGTGCAGCAAAGCGGTGCTCATTTCTGACTTTACTCTCAACTTGTCAGAGTTTGACAAAAGAGATCAAATTTGATGTGATGAATTAAGGGCAGGGCTGGGCAATAACTGCTTTCATGAAAGGTAGAGGAAAAAGCTGCTTATCAGGAGATAATCAATCATGAAAATCAAATTATCAGATTAATCTTTGTGACCTGGCTGTGCATCAAATACTGACAACAGAAAATGCAATAATATTCCATTAAAAAATAAGTGGTGCTGCAGGAGAGCTGAGCCTGAGTTACTGTGTGTGAGCAGGGGTATGAGGTGGTACTATAAAATCACTGACTATACAGCAAGGAGATTGACATCTCCAGTACAATGTCACATTCTTAGCCCAAAGTGGAATGCTTTTTAACACTAAAAAGGCAGGAAATTGCAGAAGATAATTAGCTCCCAATGATGTATCACTAAGGTACCTGAAGCAGTTTCCTGGATGCTGCCTAGGTAGTCTAGGATGCTGCCTGAGGTTTTTTTATTTCTTCTCTATTTTTAACATGAATTTTTGTGAGCTTGTTGTATGGGTTATGAAGATCTCCTCTCTTTTTATCTCTTTGGTGGCACTGGCTGGGGTTGCCAGCTCTGCTTTCAAGCCAGTCCTAGGGATGTTGTAGCTCTTGGACCAGCACATGAAAGTGAGCTCTGAGCAGAAAATGGCAGTGGCTGCAGGCACTTCAGGAGAGGATGGATGCTCTTTGCCTTCAGAGCAGACAAAGTCCCTCACACCTTCAGTTTGTGGCTGCATGCCTGTCAGGACGTGTAGCTCCACTAAAAATAATAGAAAATGAGGCTTCTCCATCACTTAAACACCTTTAAAGGTGGGATTGGTTAGGAAGAATTATTTTGTATCAGCTTAAAGCATATTGAAAGTCTGTGAAATGCAAACATACTAGTACTGTAAATTGTAATTATAATTGCAGTGTGAGACCTACTTTTCATCAAGTCTATCATGGCAGCAATAGCAGTGAAGCTGAGGCGGGACAAGACTCCCTTGTCACAATTCCTGGCACTTGAGTCAGGTTGATTAAGCATCCTGCAGGTATGCAGACGTGTCAGTTGCAATTTTGACAGAAATATGTCTGTGCCTTGAGGCTCCTGCATTTTTGGAAGTATGGGGTTTATCTTATTTAAAGCCTCGAAATTGAATCAAGTTATGTGCATTTTTTTCGCTTTAAAAGCTGACAAAATCACTCCAATATATAGGCCCTATCCTAAATCCTCTGCCATCACTGGTTGTTCCACCAGACATGAGTAGTGAATAGGACAGGTCTGACTGGAGACAATAAGCCTGTCTTCTAACACAGTGCTTTTTATATGGATCCTTTGCTCCATTTTCCTCTCTTCTCCTTGTTAGAATTTTTTTTTTTCTGTAATTGCACTGAAATTTGCAAAATGTTTTTTGGCTGCAATCTGTAAGAAAGAAGCTCAGCCAGATGTGCTCTCATACACAGGCACTTCTCTAGTTAGAGGGTGTGTGTCATCCGAGTGCCCAGTGCATGTCGTTGTCTATGCTGGGCCCTCTGACTTTTAGGGCGGGAAAGGCTGCTTGGTGAAATTAAAAAAAAAGCCCACAAAATAATATTTTGCTGTTTCCAGATGGCAGTTATGTCCAGGGTTTGTGCCATGACATTTTGTTCTGTCCTAACTGCTTCCTTATGCTGTTGCTTTCTGATCCTCTCATCTTTTCATGGCAGACTGTTGCAGGTGGCTTGGCCCAGGTGTAGCATCTCAGACAGATGACTTGAGGATCCTCTTGAAAGAAGTGTGTTTTTTGCAGTGTTGAACAGGCTGTACTTCTTAAAAATAGGTTAAGTGAATTTGAAATATCTCCAACACTTTGTGTCTCTGAATTCAGGATGTTGAAGGACGCTTTGCATGTGAATGTCCTCATTTGAAGGAGATTCATTGGTTTTTTGGTTTGGTTATGGGGCATTTTGTAGATTTGGACAGTGGTAGTGAATCCCCAGGGGAAAAAGAGCTGTAGTATAGTTTTGAATGGGCATCAGTATTTTGCTATTAGGTCCTGCTGGTTTGGAGTGCTGAGATACATCCTTTGGGAGGGAAAATAGCACAAGCTATGTCGTGGCATGTTATCTCAGTCAAGGAAAATAATTGGGCTTTGGAAATCAGTGCATGCTCCTGCTGCAGGATGGGGTCCAGTCCCTCTCAGATGTCCAGCTGATGACCTCCACGTGGATTTGGGGTGGTTTGGGGAGCAGAGGAGGCTTACCTTGTCCGCAAGCCAGCTGGGGTGATGGCAGATTGGGGCTTGTCCCTAGATGAGCAGTAACAGTTTGCTGCAGGAGCAGTCATAGGCTGCAGCCATATGACCACTGTTCCTCAAGCATCCTTTGTGTTCCTTGCTGTCTGTGGAAGTGTGTCTGGAAGGAATCACTGCAGACCCCCCCTGGCCACTGTGGTGTAATCCTAGCTCTGCTCATCCCAGGGCTTTTCTGGTATTGCTGCTGGGAGGTGCATGTTCATACTGACCAATGTTTAGTAAAGCACTGGTTTGTTGTAGGGTTTGTGGTTTCAGGGTTATTTTTTCCCCCTTGGAGCAAACTGCCACTGTCTAATCAAACCAAGGCTGATACATCTGTAGTTTGGTGCAACAGATCAGGGCAGTGCTGCCAGCTCTAAGAATAATGCTGTCTCCAAAGCACATGGAGGAGGATTAAATGGTTTTCCAGCAACCTGCTGCCATCTGTGCAAACCATTTCCTAAAATATGCTGGTAAATGCCTGTGGGAAGAGCTGCAAGTCTGGTTGTGTTTGCAAACCAGTAGATTAGTCACGGGTCCTGTCAGCAAGGTTAGACAGACATCAGCAGCCTAGGTGGAAAGGCAGTAGTCTGAGAGGGCAGGTACAGAGCCAGGAGTAATGCTGGCTCCTTGGAGGTGGTGGGGAAGGAGAGGTGGCAGCACCAGAGAACTGGGAGGTTTTGAATCCCTGCTGAGTAGAAATGTCTCTCAGAGCATTGGTGTCATTAAGCAGAGCGTGGCCATTTGAGCAGGACAGTGGTGATGGTGGTGAAATGCAATGATTTCTGTAGAGATGAGCGGCTGCTATTTCTACAGATTCACTTAGAGCTAGATTCTGCAGCCTTCACTTGCACTCAGCAACTTGATTTTCTGAATCCCGTGGGTTTTGGGGAGAGCTATTGAGTGCTAATCTCAGATCAGCTTGAATATTGGTGGAATAATCTGGTTTTATTACCCCAAGTGATATATTGAAACTCTGTAATTAACAGGGAGAGAGGGATCTTCAACACATTCTGCTTTTCATATCGCTATTAGTGCTGAGATATGTGTCTTTCTGGGAGAAGCTTTCTCACTGAGGTGTGCATCTCTGCAGCAAGAAAAACAAATACCGACTCTGACATAAGCTCTGTTCTTCCTTGAGGCCTGTGAGATAGCAGCATAAAATGTGACATTTAACATCAGCCTTTTCTAAAGGCTTCTAGATAATTGTGAAGGATTCTTTTGTTCAGACCAGTCACTTTTCAAGGATCTTCTGAAAAAAAACTGGAGAAGGGAATATCAAAAGCAGAAACTTTCCACTCTGATCTGGAAAGCACTGCATTAAGAAGTCTTGTTTTTAGCATTTGTCTTACCTTTAAACTGATAAGGCTTTAGCCATCTTGCTCTTGCAGGAAACTGGTGAGTTCATGACCATGAATTCAAAGCTGCTGTACTGACGCTTGTCATACTTGAAATGAGTCAGGACTGTGAAGAGCCCAGTCATGAAAATGATCCATTATCCTGATGACCTCTCTCATGTGAAGGCAGGATTAGTCACTGGAGTTTATTTGGTGTCCTGCCATCAGCTGTTTTCTATGGAAATCGTGAGCTCTTGGATGTTGAAGATTCTGGCTACTTGATGTTACACCACCTAGGGAAGTGGGGCACAGAGCCAAGATTGAAATCTTCATTCAGCTAAAATTAATCTAGGGAATACATTTTGGTTTGCAACTGGAAAACCAAAAAGTAAAATAGGTTCTTTAAGTCATGGTCAACAAAGTCTCTCTTGATGGTTCCAAGTACTTTTCTGAGGGATCAGGAGGCCAATTTGAGGCATAGAGGTAAACTAGAACATACTCTCCTTTGGAAAAGTGACATGAAACCAAACACAAGCTTTAGCCACAAGTATGTCAGGGAGGCCAGAAAAGGACATATCACAAATGAGTTGCAGAGGTGTAAGCAGAACAGAGTCTTCCAAATTTCCATCTCCTTGCCTTGCCCCTCCCATTCCATGCAACTTCTCATCACCAAGCAGGGTAGGAAGAAAGCTCCATTTCTGGTAGGAAATGTCCAGCACTTCAATTGGATGTGAAGCTTAACTTGGAGAAAGAGAACTTGAATCTTGAACATGCTTATGGATTTGGGATTTTGTGCCCTCTCTCTTCCCTCAGAGAACTCTGATTTGCTGCTCTGAATGCTTTCTGTGAACATCAGGACTTGAGTTAAGATGGTACAAAACCATCCATTTACATCTGGCTTCAGGCTGAAGTTGTAAATACTCTGCTGGCACCATGAGAGAAAAGCAAGCAGATTATCCCAAATCACAACCGTCATTGGGGTGGTGCTGACACTTCCCTGAACTTTTCTTGGGGGCTTGAGCCGAATTTCAGATTGGTGGTGAAACCTAAATGCAGGTCAGCACGGTGCTGCCTCAGACACGGTAACAAAACCCCTTGCTTGGTGCTATTTATAATCTTTTAATTTGTATTCTGACCCGCCAAGCTCTCTGGGGACTGGAATAATGGTGACCGTAACTCGGCTCCCAACAATGGCCTGTTTCCAGCAGGGCTGCTGTAGCTGTTGAGTCCACATTAAACGATCCCGTTGACCTGTCTTTCCCCCTCTCAAAGGGGCCTTATAACATGGTACAAACACACTGCTTTTAACAACCTGACCAGCACAAGCAGGAAGGAATTTGGTGTAGTTGTGCTTCCACCTGGAAGGTTCCCAAAGCTGAGGCTCTGGCAGCACTGACCTTCCCCTCCTGCTCTACATACCATTTTGTTGAAATCGATAGGCTCTTGGCAGTGTGTGTGTGTTGTGAGGGGCTTAAAAATGGAGCAGAAATATTGGAAAGTAATCTGAACAAGGAACAAACTGAAACCAAGGTGTCTGCGGAGTAAGAGGAGCTGTAATCTAGTGGATTAGTTGATAGCCAGTGATTTCCTCTGTTATCTGCCACCAGTCCCTTAATGTTTTTTGTGTTTACACCTTCAAAACCATTGTGTGCCTTGTTTTATAATACGTAATTGATGGAAAATTATTTCCCTGGCTCTTTCGATTTGGCTATTACTGGTTTTTACAGCTGTGAGAGATTACTTTATTCATTCTAGCCTCTAGCATGTCACAATTCTTCTATTTTCCAAGCTGCTTCTCTCTGGATTCCTGTAGCCTGGGTTTTAGGTAACCCATAAGCACTGCTGTTATCCCTATTCTTCCATGTACTCAAGAATATGTTGTTATAACTCTTACATGTATTTGGACAGAACCCTGCCAAGGAATCCTTTCCCGCTTCTCCCATTAGCTTTAGGCTTCCAACAGTGCCAGCAGCATGTCTGAGGATGGGCAGTGCTGGGGTCTTGCTTCTCTGGCTCTTATCCCTGTACATCCTACAAATAATCTTGTATTTTCTGCAGGTTTTGTGGTTGGTTGGTTGGTTGTTTTTTTCTCCCCTTATCTTCGGTGTTGAAACATCAGTGCTGTATTGAAGGTACTTAGTCCACTAGTTGCCCGGGGCTGCTTTTGGTCCTGTTGTTACTTGCAGCAAAATGCAAACCATTTGGGTGCACAGGACGTAGGGCAGCAGTGTGTGCCTGCTTTGAATACTCATCTTCTCTCTCAAGTGACTTTGAAATGTGGTATTAGGTTTCTGGTTTTTGGGGTTTTTTTGTTTTTTTGTGGTTTGTTTTTTGTTTACAAAGAATAAAGTTTTATGGCTGTTATTGAGATCCGTGGGGTTTTTGTCTTTGTGAAATGACAATATTTTTATAAAACGCTTTTGTTAGTAGTAATATGCCTAGACTGAAGCTGACTGATGGCCAGATACAGAAGAGCTGTCTGCTTCTCTTTCAGGTAACCAAAATAAACTAGGGATGGAAACAGAGTTTCAGGGAAGAGGATTGGTTTGGGATTTACACCACCCTTGCTGATTGCAGTTCTTGATTCAGAAATTTAAAGTGTGCTTTCTCACAGAGGCTGTACCTGCAGCTAGCTGGATGCCTCATCGATGGGCAGATTACTGTGAGAACCTGTGCTGGTACACCATGGTTTGTGGCACACATTTGCTGTTGTCCTGCAGGAGCATGTTGAGAGAGATCTCACAAGGTAACAAATAATGTCCTGCTTACCATGGAATTTGGTGTGTGAACAGATTCAGCAAGGAACACATGATGTAGGTTACCCTGCTTCAGAACAGGGCACTGGGGAGAGGTGAAGTTCTAATGCTGGGTTTATGAGTAAGTTGCTGTCACAGGCATGCCGCATTGCTCTTCATCTTGCAGGCCATTCTTGATTTGGCCTGGTTTCCACAGTTTTCCTTCAGTCTTAGTAGAAGGTAGAAGCAATTTGGTCTCCACAAATAGGGCTTTTTATGTTAAAATTTATTGTCCTAATTAAGGAAACCTATGATGTCCAAGATAATGCTCTGTGTTTGCAGCTAGGCATCAGTTCCCCATTCGTTAATATCCATGAGTATTTCTCTATTGTGGTTGAGTGCAGGTCGGATGAGGCCATAACACAGCACTTCAAAATGATGAAAGAATGTCTGCTAAGGCTAAATCCTTGTCTGTCTAAGGCAGTTTTGTGGTACTTGGGTGTACTGGCTTTTTTGGCCTGGAGCAGAGTTTAATGAGCCTCTTCCTAAGTGAGCAAAGGATTCTTCCAGCTTTGTTGCAGAAGCTCAGAGTCTTCCCTCATCCTGTGCTCCTGAGAGGATGGTGGCTGGGGGGTAAAGGTGTTGTGCCTTTCCATATGAGAGCCATGTCTGCTGGTAGCACAAGCTGCTGAAAGCCACTGTTGAGAGCTGCCTTTTCCAGCAGTGTCACTGTGAAACCCTCCGTATTTGCTGTCTTCCTGGAAATCTCAGCTCCCTTCAGTTCTATTACTGCATGTGAATCTCAGCTTCAGATTTTGTCTCTGAGCTGTGGAGTGAACAAAAAACCTCAAAAATCAGTGTTCTGGGTCAGGGGAGCATTTCCCCTTCTCTTCACCTGGAAAAGCTTAAAGATTTAAAAAAAAAAAAAAAAATCCAGTCAGTCCTTAAGAGAGGGAAATGTATTTTTGCTTCCTTAAAAAAGCCAAAATCCCAATTTTTCAAGCAAATATCAGTAATGTTAGAGAGCAATGGTCTGCAAAACAGAAGCAATTCAAGTGCATTAGGAAATGACAGCAGCGTGGAGAAAGCACAGGGAATTAAGGTAACATAGGCAACATTTGTCCTACTTTTATTTTTTAATTTTTTATTCTGGCTCAGTGTCGAGCATGGAGGTTCCAGCTCTTGGAACCTGCCTTCTGATATTGCTTTTTTTTTTTTTGTTCCCATGTTAATGCTTCTCTGTGCATATATTATAAGCACGTGAGTGGAGGCATTGCAGCAGGAAAGAAAAGTCATGAAGTTTGGTCTTGCATTTGGTACTCTGTTGTTTCTGCATTAAGTGCAGTCTATGTTGGCTTCCTTTAAACCTGTGTTAAAATAAGGGGAGCTTAACAAAAAAAAAAAAAAAGCAGGCATACATGCATGCTGTTTACTGTTGGTCAGCAAACTCTGGGGAGAGGTGTTTCATCATCTACTGCCTGAGAATTTAAAACCAACAAATCCCTCCCCTGCGGAGATAAAGCCCTTGTGAACAGTTAGTTCATTATCATAGTCTCTGTTTTTCTCCCAAGTTCTTCCTATCAGAGAATCACCTATTTAACAACCCTCTTGTGTGAAGGGCCTGGGGAAGAATAGGTGTGTTTTGGGCTGTGTGTGTGTGTGTGCCACTGTTGTTGGCCATCCTGGCTGCCTGTTGAAGGGAGCTCCTGTGGGAGGTGACCCATTGTTCCCCACCTCTGTGCTCAGAGTAGCTCTGGTGACACCCTGGGATGGCACCTTTTGGTTGCTCTCTCTCTGACACCTCACAGGTGGCTGGGATTTGCTGTCTGGGGGGATAAGCATGGCCTTTTACACAGGCAAAAAAACCAAAGTTTGTGTGCCTGACCTGCATTGCAGGGATGTCTGGCAGCTCACTTTTTCAGCTGATGCTTTGATGTGTATTTTCAGAGTGGCTGTGACACTGTGAATGAGGGACAGTGACTGACCTGAATTTTGGTAAAAAAACCCAAACAAAACAGGCAGGCAGGTGAGATTTCATCAGGTGCCAGAAGAAATAGATGATAGACTGGCAAATTATATTTTTTTATCTTTTAAACTGTACAGCTCTCATTCCCCTGAACATGGTTTAAAGTTGTCTTCCCCTTCCATTGTAAATGATATACTCTTCCAAGGAGGGGTGCAATCATTTCTACATTGTACTAAGTGCCAGGACACTTTGGTACTTACATAAAGAATGACTGTTCCATCTTTTTATCTTTTTCGTGTGTGTGTATGTCTTCCTACCTGTCTGACATATCTTTTTTTGGCATCCTCCTACTTGTCTGATTTAATGAAGGCTGTTTCTACAGAGGCAGCCTTTTTGTTGCACCGTCTTCTACAGCCATGGACTGGGTAAAAGTTGATAACCCTTTAACAGCAGCTGGGGGAAAGCAGTGGATAGGTGTCCTGTGCTGAAGAGAAGCCTCTTTGCATAGAGTTGTGGAATCAGGCTGGAGAATACATGAAAGATGGAGTTCAGCCATAAGCCTGGCGCTTCCAAGTCCACCTCTAAACCATGTCCCAAAGAGCCATATCTACACATCTTTTTAAACACCTCAAGGAATGGTGGCTCCTCCACTTTCCTGGGCAGTCTGTTCTAGTGTTCAACAACCATTTCAGTGAAGAAATTTTTTGAAATATCCAGTCTAAAACTTCCCCTGAGGCCATTTCCTATCATCTTATTATTTCTTACCTGGAAGGAGAGACCAACCCCCACCTGGCTACCACCAGTTGTAGAGAGCAGTAAGGTCTCTCCTCAGCTTCCTTTTCTCCAGGCTAAACAACCCCAGCTCCCTCAGCTGCTCCTCGCAGGACTTGCCCCCTAGACCCTTCATTAGCTTTGTTGCCCTTCTCTGGAAATGCTCCAGAACCTCAGTGAAGTGTAGGCCCAGAACTGAACTCAGGATTTAGGTGCAGCCTCACCAGTGCTGGATACAGGGGACAATCCCTGCCCTGGTCCTGCTGGCCACACTGTTGCTGAAACAGGCCAGGATGCCATTGACCTTCTTGGCCACCTGGGCACAGCTGGCTCACGTTCAGCTGCTGCAGAGCACCCCCAGGTCCTTTTCCACTGGGCAGCTTTCCAGCCTTTCTCCCTAGCCTGTAGTGCTGCAATGGGTTGTTGTGGCTCAACCAGGACCTGGCATTTGCTCTTTTTGAACACCATGCAGCTGGCCTTGTCCCATCAATTCAGCTTGTCTGAATTGTGGGTGTGTTGGTAGCCAATCTGAGGGAAATGCTACCAGCTCCCCTCACCTTTTGCCAACCTACTCTATCATCTATTTTCTGAGATTTCTCTGTTATTAAGTAGTGTTGCAAACTTCTGCCTGGAACCTGCATTCCCAGTGAAAAGGGATAGTTGGCTTCTTCCTCCTGCCAGAAACCAAATGTCTATGATTTCACTATTGCAGTCCATCCAATGCTCAGGTGAAGATGATGCCAGGGTAGCTTCCCCTCAGCTTCATCTTAATTTTTTCTCTCTGTGTGCCTCCAAACAGTGTGATAAGTTTTGGACTTCGTGCCCATCTCTAAGCTGCATTCTCACTAGAACTTCCACCTTCATCTTGTGAGACTGCAGATTTGTACTGCCAATGGCTACTCTTTCACAGGAAGTGTTGCCTACAGGATGGAGACTCCAGAAGCAGATTTAAAGTTGGATAGGATTTTCTAAATGGTTTTGTTCTCTTATTTCCAAGAACCACATGGGCATTTAATGCTCTTCCTAGTCCACAGGAAATGAATTCCAGGTTAAATCAAAGGACATCTCATGGGAGCTTGGTCTCTGAAATGCTGGTGGAAAGCAAATAGTTTCTTTGGTGGGTTTTTTGTTTTCTTATTATAGCATGCACATGCAAATCCCTGTTTTAAAGAGGGAGTGTGGTTTTGTGGTTCCTGTTCAAGTGTTCCAAACTTCCCATTTGTGTGAATGCAGAAAAATAAGCTTCTCCTGGTGTAGCAGCACTTTTTTGCTTGTATAGCTGTGCACCCCTAACATCCAGCTTGGTCCACCTGAGTGTGCACACATGCACAGAGCCTGCATAGCTGCTGAGAGGGCTCCCATTCATCTCCTTTTCTGCTGCTGTAACCTCTTCGTTCTTCTGCTTTTGTAGGTTTTGCCGAATGTTTGGTATTTCAGGTCAAGACCTGTGCTTTTTAATCGGGCTGCAAATCACCTGGTTCTTTTTGAGAACTGTGTAATAGTGATTTGCTGTCAACCTCTCAAAGCTGCAAAGAAAGTTAAATTCTTACCGGAACAAAGGGTGATCACCTTCTGATGAATAAACTCGCAGGCAGTTAACATAGTAACTATAATGTCTCCAGACATCTGTCCTCTCCCTTTTGCCAGCTCTCCATATGGCACAGAGTTTGTAGGCAGAGAGTAAAAACGAAATCCCCCGTGAAATGTGTTGCTGTGTTTCATAGGACCATTCCCTACGCAGCCACTGCCATGCTCCAGCCCTGAAATTGGCCCCTGTTCATGTAGATTATGGTGGTGCTTCATAATCAAAGCTCTTCAGGGCTTCGGAGTCCAGGAGGTACCTGCTGTCACAGCAGTGTCGAATGCTCTGCCAGAGATAAAACCAGTTCTGAGGGAGATTTCGCCACTTGTGAAGGACAGTTAGGGTCCTTTGGGTATGTGTGCTGGGCTTGACTGGAGTGGAGTTAGTTTTCTTCACAGTAGCTGGTATGGATTTGTGCTGGAGACAGTGTGGATAACTCAGGGATATTTTGGTCACTGCTGAGCAGCTCTTACACAGTGTCAAGGCTTCTTCTGCCTCTCACCCCATCCCACCAGTGAGGAGGCTGGGGGAGCACAAGGAGCTGGGAGGGGACACAGCCAGGACAGCTGACCCCAGCTGACCCAAGGGATATTCCATCCCATATGGCATCTTGCTCAGCATTTAGAGTTGGGGGAAGAAGGAAGGGGGGGAGACACTTCTGGTGTGATAGTGTTTGTCTTCCCAAGTAACCATTGGGCATGATGGAGTCCTGCTTACCTGGGTATGGCTGAACAGTTGCCCGCCCATGGGAAGCCTTGAATCAATTCCTTGTTTTGCTTTGTTTATGTGCACAGCTTTTGTTTAGCCTAATAAAGTGACTTTATCTCAACCCACGATTTTTCTCACTTTTAGCCTTCCAATTCTCTCCCCCTTCCCACTTGGAAGTGAATGAGCAGCTGTGTGGGGCTTGGTTGTTGCCTGGGATTAAACCATGACACTAGCAAGAGACCTGCCTTCACGCAGAGGGGGCATTGGGGATATTTATTAGGGAATTTTCCTTGAAGCTTTTGGGTTTAGCTAGTAGTTCCAAATTTGGGCTGATATGGGATGTGCCGTGCCTTGAACCCACTGCATCCTTGTGAAGAAAAAAAAGTTTTGAAAGTCACTTTTGCTTTAATTTCACGTATTCTTGATAGATGGCAAGATGTTTAAAAAAAAAATCTAGAAATAATAAAGCAAGAATGTAGGTAGGTGATGGAATGGAAATGAGAGACAAGAGATAAATAAAAGCTTTTTTGTTTATTTTTAGTCATTAACATAGAAGAGAAATTGTCTTAGAATTGTCATAGAAGAGAAATATGCTCTTGCTTGGATCACTTCTATCATAAGTTTCTCGGGATGATGGCAAAAACTAGTTAGAATCCATTTGCTTCCATGTTAGTGACTTGCTGTTGAAACAAATGTGAGAGTTCTTGTGTGTGTGACTTACTTCTCTCATTTCCTTAGACCCTGAGCAGCAAAGAGATTGCCAGATTGTCTGGTAAATGGTTCCAGGAGAACCTGGTCAGAAGGATTTTGTGAGCTCCTGAGGATTAGGGACTGGGATATAAACATCTGCTTCTTTTGTGAATTGGCTTCATCACCCTCTTGTGGCAGCAAGTTCCCTGGCTTAGGTAGGACAGGGGAAATTTCTTCAAGATGTTTTGATTTACTGCTTTTTAACACTGCTGGGTGACCCTTGATCCTGTCTGGAGGAACCCAGGCTACCCAAATGACTTTGCACACTGTGACTGCTCCCCTCGCTTTGGGAGAGTTATCCCAGTGATGTGTTCCTGTCACACGCAGGATGTAGGGATGCAGGATATCTCTGTTTTGGTGAGCCAAGTTTTGTCGAAGCAAGGAGGCTTCTTGCTACCATGGAATGTGTGTCCCCTTTTGAGACTGTAAAACTGCTTGTTAAATTAATCCCAACCACTAACTCAGGGGCTGGCGAGGGAGACTTAGTGGGCAGCTCTCTATTTGTGGCCCTAAGCAGTGTGTTGGTTTTACACTGACTTTTACAACATGAAAATAAAGGATTGAAATGCTGATAAGGAAAGTAAAGCTCTGGAGGGGTGGGGTGGAGGAAAAGCAAGGGAACACAGGGTTGGAATTAGGGGCAAGAAAAGGGAAACAAATTACTGCTGGCTGCATTGTAATTTTACTTCGACCCAAACTTTCTGTAGGTCCAAGTGTCTGAAGTCCTTTCATATGTCTTTGAATAGGTCAGCAGTATCATAGGTCAGAATCCAAATGATTGCTTTATTCAGCTGAAAGGGGGAAGTATTTGAATCATGAGACTTTGAGCACAGGTCATTAGTGCAGAGAGGGGATAAAATAAATCGTGGGAGCCATTAACACAACAGTGATTAAAATATATCATAGTGGTGCCATAATTGGTACCTCGCCTGAGTGAGAAGTGAAGTACTCCAAGCTAGTTGTATTAAGTGTTCATTTCTGAGAGGCTGACAAAGATTTATGGCTTCTTTTCTGTAAGTCCCATTTAGTCTCTGTAGCACTACATCTTTTACTGATGCACATAAGAAACAGTTACTGTTAATGACTGGACCATTTCTCTGAAGGGTATGTTTAAAATCTGATTATTCTGGAGGAGAGGGGGAAGCGTTGTAGACCTTGAGCCACCTTTTGCTAAGGCTGTGTTGTTTTTAGAGTACCTCTGTAGGTGCTGCTTGACTATTTAAATGCAGCCTGACCTCTTCACTTGCTGAAGGACAGCAGCCATATTCTCTCCACAATTTTTGGCCTGCTGGGACACTTTGGGGGCACTGCGATGGCTTCAAGGCATTCAGTCTCAGATAAAGAATCTTCTGCAAACCATTTATTCCTGTCTGCCTGGCCCTAAAAGCTGTGTTAGCAATTTAATGGCCTCTTGGTCAAGCTAATAGGCCCTGGACTAGGGTCTGAAAGCAGCACTGGGGGACATGTCTCCTCTCCTGGGTCTCTGAGAGCCTCAGCACTAGGGTCACCATGGGGGCTGAGCTGCAAGGTGTTGGGGGGAGGAGAATAGCTTCTTGAGGGGCATCAAAGGAAAGCCATAGTGTCAGGGGCAAGGGACCCTGGTGGTGGGCACTGTGGGGTAGGACCCATACTGCCCAGGGATGGTGCACAGCCCCAAAGAGAAGGTCCCAGTGTCCAGAGGTGCTGCTGCCCTCCACCAGGAGGGGAGGGAGCAAGGCCAGTAAGTGGCCTCAGTGACCACTCAGGGCTTCCCCTGGGATGCTCCTGGGAAGCTGGGGGGTTCCTGTGCAGCCCCTTGCTACCCCTGCTGCTAATGCCAAAACCCCTGAATCTCTAACTTGCTAAGGAAATCCCTCTGTAGGCCACCAGGTCTCCTTGTCTACAGCACTCTGGGGGGATGCACTCTGCCATAGGACAGCAGTAGCAAGGTGCTTTCATGTTCCAGGACTTTAAAAAAAACTATAAAAAGTTTAAAGTTTTGTATGAAAAACTGTATCTGTGTAGAACATGCATGTGCAAATTGCATATACTTTTCAGAAGGAGCAGTGCATTTTATCTGTCACTACTTGCTGCTGCTGTGGTCTTTGAACTTGTAATCTTCCTAAACATCTCCTGACCCTCCGAGCTGTCTAGCTGGTATTTATTGTTTTACTGATGTGTTTATCCCCCAGTTCTTTTCTAATCCTGCCCTGGTTTTCACCCTGAGACCAGGGGAGCAGTGAGAGGAGGGAGAAGAAGGTAAGTGTGTCCCCAGAAGCCTTTCACCTGGCTGGGAAGAAAGACAAGGACATGCAAGTCTCCAGCGGCTGACAGGCTTATCTGTCTCTGGATGCACTTTAAAAGAAGCCCAGGCATTCATTTTGCCTGGTTTTGTCCCCACGTAGCAATGTGCTTTGTCTGCACTCCTGTGTGCTCAGCAGGAGCAGTTTGCAGTCAGGCAGTGTGTGTCACAAGCCCATCCAGGTAGCCTTGCTGAGTTGCCTGAGGTTGTCATAACTAAGTGTTCAGCCTGATAATATAAAAAAGCAGAATAATTTTAAAAATATTTTTTGTTCTGAATGTATTTTGACAAACAGTTAATGCTACCAAGGGTGCTTGTAATTGTATGATTTTGACTTCGGGTTTTTGGGAAGTATTAATTTGGAGTTACAGTCTCCAGTTTTACATTATGCAAGGTGATGGAAATGTTTCAGAAGGTGAGGAAAGGAGTGTGGAAGTATAGCTGTACAGAATCAATAGGTTCACATTGCTGCTCGTTTGGTTAGTGGCTTCCCAATATTGCCCCTGAACAGTATTGATTTAATTTTCTCACTGTGGATACAGCATAGCTTTGCTTTACACCACAGAGACACGAGTTTCATGTTTTCATTTCATAGTGATTTTCATGCAGGCTGCCTTTGAAATTGCTGGCCTTACGGACACAATTATTGGCTTTGTGAAGATGAGCTCTGGCTTTGCTGGTTATCCCTGCAATTGTTTCTGTCCTGCCTCTGATAACCGTGTGGTGGTGTTCCTGAGCATTCCTCTTTGTCAATTTGCTTAACATGGGAAAACCTTTTCAGACACTCTATGGTTAAGAAGATAAAGTAATGCATTTTAAGGGTTGGGGCTTGCTGCATTTCGCAAGAACTTTGCTGATTTAAATTACAGTGAGAAAATGTAGAAGCACTGAAGGGCTATGAGGAACACTAAGTCCTGGTTTAGTCTTAAGTGTGGACTGCAGGTATTCTCTGAAACTATGTATGTGACAATGATTTTTTCATTAGGTAGGGTCAACCAGTCTGACTGACATTTTCACTTAAACTGGATAAAACCCTGCTGCTGACTGGAATATTAGTATTCAAAAACGAATCAAAGGGTCTGGCTGTTTTTGCAAGGAAAGGTAGTGTGATGCCGTGGAGGGGAAGGCACAAGGAAGTCCTATGGATCAAAAGTACTATGCTAACCATTTCAGGATTCACTCCTTTTTCTTTTTTTGAAAGACAACCCTGAGCTTTACTCCCAATTATTCCTGACATGAGCTTTGTAGCTATAGTGTTTGCTTGGCTAGTGGTGCCATGCGTGGTAGGGAAGACTCTGACGCTGCCTCTCTAGTACCAGTCATTTGTGGATGAGAATAGCAAGGCCCAGATTAGGTCAGAGAAAGATGAGTGAAAGAACACTTCAGTCTGGCACCTCACTTGTCTGAAAGCTAAACGCTGGTGAATGTGTTTCAAGGCAGGTAGGAAACTAAAGTACGTAGAGGGAGCTGAAACGCAAGAGAGCCTTGCAGAGAGAAGTGCTTGAACTAATTGCGTGGCACTGGAGCATGGCAGTGCTGGAACATGCTCCACTCCCTTGATTCTCTTCCCTACTGGTGCCTTTTTTGCATGAGGAATGCTGAAGTTGGTGGGGTGGACCAAAGAGGATGTTGCATTCGTCCTTACTGCTGGTATCTGTGAGTTTGCCACCGGGGAGCAGCCCCACTGTCTGACTAGCTGCTCTGGTTTAATTGTGGCTAACTTCTAATTAATTATAAAGAGAATTCTAGGGAGGTCTGTGTCCTCAGCTCTTCTTGACCTATTGGCTCCTCTCAGTCTTGCCTTTACTGACAGTAATGAAAGGCTTGAACTCATGGCAGTGTTTCTCAGGGAAAAGTCAGTGGGGTTTGGGGTTGAGCCCCGTGGGGTGGAGCTTCTGGGTATTTAAAAGGTGAAGCATATGCAGGCTGAAGCACATTTGGTAGCAGGAGAAAGTTGACCTGAAAACGTGTGTGGATTTTGCAACCCTTATAGGAGTATGGGGGAGAAGGGCATTGCCCTTGTGCTGAGGGAAGCACAGCAGAAATGATGGGGGAATCAGGGACATGGAGAGCTTTCCAGCAGCAGCCTTCATTTTCAGCAGAATGGTGGTTCCTCCTGCTTCTCCTCTCAGCTCATAGGAGGCTGCCCATTGATCCGACCATTTTATGCAACAGTGATCTGAGTGATCATATTGCACATATCTTCTCCTCTGAGTAGAGGGAAAATTGCTTGAAGTTATTGGCAATTTTGAGGAGGAGAAAAAAAATCCAGGGATAACTATTTTCTCTAGCAAATTGACTTTCTTAATCAAAATCATGTATCTGCCAGAATGTTTCAACACAACTGAAATCTTCTGTTAAGAGCACCTTACTTATTTAAAATGAAGTTCCATGGATTGAAACATTATCAAAAAAAGTAATTTCTAACTGGGTAATAGGAAAAACTAATTTAAAAAAAATATGGAAATTGATAATTATTTTCAGACAAATGTAAGATTCAGAAAAAGGTCGTTTGGATCAGAAATGCTGGGGTAAAAGCAAATCTGTATCCTTTGTGTTCTGAAGGGAAAGCTTGCATAAGTTCAGTTCTCAAGGAGGAGATTAAGGTAACTTTGTCAGGATTTCCCTGATAAGTGCAGGTTGGTTGAGAAGTCCTGACATACCCAGTCATGCGAGCCAGGGATCTCTGGTGCCTCAGAGTGAAATTCATTTCTGCTGCTGGGTAACCCAGCATGATTTCCTTGTATCTGAGTTGATCAACTCCTTCTTCGGGTGATGTGACTTGTAAAGACCTCAGGGTTCCAAAACCACCTGATATTCTTGTGTTTGGAGTGGACTGTGTTTGTCGCAAAATAGTTTTTTAAAAAGAACGGCAGTCGTAGGAGGGGAGGAAACTCCTAGAAGTTTCCCAACCTGATTAACGTGAAAAGGCATTTTTGTTTCCTGCTGTCAATATGTGACTGTGGCACTCAACAAGACCCTCATGGGCGAAGAAGACTCAACCTCTGACAATAGTGGAGCTCTTTGCCAAACATCACTTTCTCCCTCCAGCTGTGAGGGAAGCTGTGACAAGGTCCTTGTTTGGGTCACCTGCCCCCTGCCTTCACTCTACCAATCTGAGCCCCACATCAGTGGTTTTAATTCCTAATGCAGGAATGCCTGAACTCCAATAAATGTCTGATGGCAAACTGTCCTGTTTGGACTCTCTTGCTCTCTCTTAAGGCTTTCTACAGCCTGAAATCTACTGGCACCCAGTGCTTCAGCTTTTTACATGCAGATTCTGAAGCATTTGATGCTAAATTGTTCCTGGTGATCGCATCCAATTTAGGAATGCTATTTCTGTTTCCTTCCATAATGGGACAGTCCTGGCTGGGACCTCAGTCTGTGGGTTTGTGTATGATGCACTGCTGAACTGTACTGGCTGTGTTTGCACTGCAAGGGAGCTTTGGGCAAAGGCAGGGTTGGATCGTGTGGTCAGAAGGGACACTGGCGCCAGGGAGCAACCTACCCCATCTTGCTCCCAGAAAACACATTTAAGTCTTCCCTCCGTATTTCTATAAAAGTATAGGCAAAGCTCAAGTGGAAAAATGTTACTTTGGGGAAAATGAGTTTCAGATATTGGGCTTTTTCCTTGATGGCAAGTTTGGATCAACAGGAGGTCGTGATCTTGCTCTTAGCTGAAATACAGTTCTCTTTCAATTCAGACACTGCCTCTTTGGGGTCCCTTAGCTTTGGGAATGAAACTGATGTAAATGTAAGGTAAGCAATGAATGAAAGGATCTTAATGTTAGGTTTGTAGCCATCAGTTGGCTCTCTTACATTTGATAGATTTTCCCATCACAGGCAATCTGTGTTCTTGCTTGCTCAGATCCACGCTGGTGCCAAGTGCTAAACAATGACGCTATCTATCTTTCTGCACAATTTGCCAATTTTGGTTACTTTTGAAGCCCAGTGTTTCTGCTTTACCCTTGTGAATCTCCCTTATAGGGAGAACAAAATGAACAGAAGAGTGATTTCTTTAGCAAATTTGTAGGGTTGATGTCTCTCTGTCATTTATCCCCTTGTTTTATAAACCACAGTGCTTAGTCCACTTACAGTAAAATAAGTCAAAGTAAAGATGTAGTAAAGAGTTGTTGTTTGTTGTTTACACTGAATTGCCTTTCAGATAATCAAATGAAGTCCTTTATTGCAGTTTCACTTCCAGCTATGACCTTAAATAACAAAGGTTTTACTTGCTGCTTACTAGGCTTAGGGTGATGTTTTAAAAGCTCTCTCTTGATTGCACATCTTCCTTCAGCCAGCAGCAGGATTTTGCCAGTGACCTCAGATAAGCTAGCATTAGAGCAGAAGTGCTGTTGAAACCTCTTGCAGAGGCATGAGAAATGGGCTCTTTCTTTCACAGGCAACATTTCAGGAGTTACCAGAATTCTCCCTCTTCCCCCCAAATTCATGTTACCTATCAAACATAGCTACATTTTGGTATTTACAGAGTCCCCTGCAAAATATCACAAGAGACAGGCCTATACATCAGATTAATTATCTTGCCTTCTACTTACCAGAGGTGCTTTATTTCTTCTTTGGAATTGAATGTGACTCCTGCAATTAAATGTTACTCCTGGACTACTGAGACGTCTCGCTTTTTATCTAGGAGGATGCAAGGCATTAAGAGCAAAATCAGAAGTGGACTTGCATACCAAAAATAAAGATGTTACTGCAAATTTTACAGCTGTTGCACTCAGTTATATGGAAATAAGGTTATTTGCCATTTCCTTATAAATAGTGAAAGCTGAATAACTAAGTTCATTGCAGAGTTTCTAGTGGTACAGCCAGTCTGACTGTATTTGATATTATTTGATTTTGCCAGATATCTGTGACTGAGTTAAATGTTTACAATCCTTTTTTGATTATTCTAAATTCAATGCATACTTTAAAATGTAAAATAGAAGTTTGCTGCTTCAGTTGGACAAACTGCAAATGAGAGCATTGTTACTGAATGAAGTCACTCTAGTCCTGCAGTAGTTTAGCTAAAAGATAAATTAAAATCCCATTATTTCAGGGGGAGTCAAGTAGGACCTCCAAGTTTTCCCCCAAGTTTATTTGGGAGGGGGGAAGACATTGAAGAATTTTCAGTGTTAAATTTGGGGTTTTCTCCTTCCTATTCTGAACACTGACACTGCATAGTTTTCTGAGACTTAAGATAACCTTCTGTGGTAGAGTCTGCTTTTGGTTCTCTAGTGGACCTCTCAATGGTTGTTACTATGCAATAGGTCACTAAGAAATGTGTTTGAGGCTTACAGAGGCAGGCACAACCCAAATAGACAAATTTCCCAACAGGTGTATTTTCTCTTTAGGTGGTTGCTACTGATCCTCAGCCATGAGGCATGAAAAGAGGACAAGGATCTCACATTCCTTACTCAGCGCCCAAGACAATTCTCTTAAAAAGCACGTTTGTCCTGATTGTCCTCACAATTAATTTCTGCTAGAAAGCACTCAAGGAATTAATTAATTTTAGCCTTTCACTCATCCAAGTATTTTACTGTTTGAAAACTTGCTAGTACCCATTAAAAAGGCACACGTGCTTACTGGAGTAAGATTTTCTTTTGCAAAACTTGCTTTTCTCTTGCAAAGAACATGTGTTTAGCTTTTAAAAAATACCTTCTGCAAGAGTTAAGGTGCTAGTCACTTTGGAGAAGAGCTGCTTACCATATATATTGTGATGATGCCAAGTCGTGAAGTGAAGAGCGGGGGCTGCAGCTGGAAGCCCCTGGTGAAATTCCATCCAGGTTTAAATGTTCTGTTTAGTTAAGATCCCTCTTGTAGCTTCAGCTGAAAATATCTGGCCTTTGTTTCAGTTCGGAAGGGAAGAGAGTGTGTGTGATCTGTATGATATAAATATTTCATCCATCCAGAGCTTCTTGTATAAAATGTTTCCTTTGTAGTACCAGGAGAAGTGTTGACTCCCAGCTGTAGCGCAGTGGCCCTTTCAGATTTGAAGTCGCTGTTGCGTGTAGTGATGCGATGCTCCTCGTTAGGAAGGAGATCAAAAAAAGTTGCAGTCTTGCAGCTTGTGTTTGAGGGGTGTTTTCCTTCGAGGTTGGACTGGGTGCAGTTCTGAAAGGCTGCTTCTGCGGGGTTTAAGGAGATACTGAGTATTTATGACTGGTTATCAAAGTCGGCTGGAAATGGTCCACTTGCTGGCTGAAGCTTGATTTCAAAGTTGAAGGGCACACACAGAAGTCCCCAGGCCCTCTCTGTACAAAAGAGTGTTTTCCTGCCATTCTTTGTTGATTGGCTAATATGAGGGACGAAAGGGGAAGAAGGAAGAAAACTGTTTTGCTGTGAGAATGCCCAAGACCTTTCATAACTGGGCTTTGGGTGAGATGATGACCTCTCTTAGAAGAATATAAGTAATAACAGAAGTATCTGTGCAGAAAATGAGTGCAATAATTAAATCTCTTTCTTTTTATTTTCCCCTCCAAAGATCAAAGAGGTTTGACTCCTGATTAATGTGCAACAGAATTCATTAACATGGTAAAATGTGGAAAAACAGGCTATTGGTTATTAATACACAGACATTTGCTTTAGGGAACTGTAAATACTTTTTGTTCAGTAATTTAGCCTATTCCTTTTGCTATTGTTTCTGTGTGTGCAACTCACCTGAGAATCCCACATCTAGAAATTTAGATGCCACCTTTATTCTTGTGTATGCACACCTCTTTCTTTCTTTGTTTTTTTTTTTTTTTTTAAATGATGCAGAATGCTGCTTCTGTGTTCCTGTCTTGCTTTCCCAGTCAGTGTATGCAGGGCTTTGCCTCGCTTGCCCGCTCTTTTTATACTGCATCAAGTGCTGTTTATTTTTCTCCTAGCAACCTACTGGGCTGCTCTTTGTCTCTAGGTCTAAAAAGAAGATTTTTCTTTTTTTTCTTTTTTTTGTAGGTATGAATGTTTAAGGTTGACTGCTTGTGCTGAAAAATGTGGCAAAATTTTACACCTAGTAATGCTCGTTTTTGAGGTACTCCCAAAAGAACAAATTCTAGCTAGGATTTTTTCCAACACAAGGTCAGGAGTTTTTCATAGATTTTACTTCAGTCCAGAGTATTTTTAAATTTGCATAATTTGCTTGAATAATGTAGCCCTCCTAATATTTTCCAAACCACTTACACTTAACTAATCACACTTATCTTCACCATAAACCTCATTGATTTTATTTCTCATTGAAAACATCAGTAGTAGCAAATACAATCCTATTGGCTTACACTCTATTAGAAATAAAATTACATTAAATGTCTTGTGGGGTGTGAAGAGGTTAAAGCAAGGAGAGTCATCTGAGAAAGTCATCCTGGTGTGTAAAACATAAATCTGGTTTATATTTAAACTACGTGTCATCCACCAGCTAAAAATAGCAATGATCATTAAAAGCCAATTTGCTGCTAAACATTAATAGACATTTATTACATCATAACAGATCTGAAAGACAATTAAGCTTATCTTTTTCCTAGATAACTCTCCTTTAAAAATGTGTTATTCAATTGGCTTTTGCCATTAATCTCATTTACTAGTGATTTTTGTTCCACTTGATATTGTGTATGTATGCATAGAGTTGTGTGTGAAGTGGTTTCTTGTTGTTACTCTTTCAAGAGCAGTATATTTTCAATGGGAAAAGCTATTATCCCTCCTTATACTGCCTGTTAACTTCCAAATCAGCACAAAAAGTGAAGGAAATTACACTTTCTTAGAGCAAAACAAGTAATATCTGCTACCATCCATTAGAGAAGAGAACACTAAACAGGACAGGATTAAAAAATGCACTGGATGCACGTTTTACACTTACAAAATAGAAAGATTACAGCTTTCTTGCCATTTCCTCAGTCAAGTGGTACCTTTTCCCTGTTTTATTACTGCATGTAGTCGTATTTGCAAGTAGTGACTGAAGCTGGAGTGTGTCAAAGGCTAAAGGAAACCCAGCGTTGTCAGAAGTGCTGCTTCCTACGAGAACCGCACTCGTGATCCTGGTATTTTTGGTTGGTGTGTTGCTATCTGTCAGGTCCCATGAAACAATCAAAGGGGGCAGGCTTCGTGCTCCAGTTCAGCAGTGCTCAATTCTCTGTAGCTAAAGATGGCTTCAGCTGTGCTCTTTAACCTTCAGAGCCAAAGAACTGTGGGGCCAACTGGGCTGTGAAGGAGAGTGCCCCAAGGCTGGACCCGAGGCAGCCCTCTCCTCCTTTTCTGAAATGCAGGGCTCACAAAAAGCGGTCCACTGCCATCTTTGTAAGTGAGAAACTTCTCTGACATAGTGCTACTTTTGGGGAGCAAACAGCTGTTCCTGGCTCATGCATGGAGGGAGGGAGGCCACTTGTATGAGCTCTGGGTAGCCTGCTGATGAATTCAGGCAAAGGAGAAATGGCTCCTGCCTGCATTCCCCCACACCTCCCAGCAAGAAATCCCATCCTTGTAGTGACAGTAAATGTCACTAACTCTATCTCTGTATAGATCTGCAGCTGCTGGTCAGTCTGGGGCAGTGCAAGTTAAAGAGGTCTTTCCTGCCAGGAAGAGGAGAGGAAGAAAATTAAAGGTGGTATGAAGGAGACAGAGCAGGGAGGGGAGAGATAAGGGAGGATAAATGAATGTTGAAAAATACTTTAAAGGCTGCATCCAGAAGCATTTAGGAGTATTCCTCCTCTGGTTCCAATATCACACTTCACTTCCCCAGTTTGAACTCTCATGGAATTCTCTGTCACTTCCTTTGGCTAATTTTCTCCTTGGAGGCTGTCACTTCCCCGTGTTAAACCAAGACCCGGTGCAGGATCTGTGCCGTCACAATTGCAGCCATGGTAAGGCACTTGGAGAAATGGGGCCAGCATGTGTGGGAGAGGTGATGCCTCAAAATGCAAGCTGACTCTGTGGTAGCAAAGGGAAATTAAAATTATGCTGACCCTGGTGATAAGCTTGTCTGCATTTTCAGTGCACGCACCACACATGTTTTATTTGTCACAGAAGAATTGCCGAAGGCTCTGTGGAATGCAAATAAGCGTTGCGAGAGTATTGTCAAACCCAGGCTTTCAACATCCTGAATCATTCACAGGGAAAAAAAAAAATCTGAGATTTGATTACAAGTCATGTGAATTTCAAATCAAATATGTTGAATTATGTTTATTTACCATCGGTTTACTGAGCCTCTGAGCTGTATTTGGGTCCTATTTTTCAGTTTCTCTCTGCAAGGAGAAATTTACTTGAAAAGACAGCTGAAATTTTTATTATTGCAAGGAGCTGCCACATATTGAGTTTTGCAATGAAATCATAACTGTTGGCAATACTGTGAAGAGAGCTTGCCTATGCATTATTTTCCCTCTATAAAGATGTGCTATAAACTGAAACATTTGAGAAAGATGGGTGCATTATGTAGGTATAATAAATTTTCGAGAAAGAACTTACTTAACACCTCCCTGAAATCTTCTGGAACATTGTTGTAATAGTTGCTGTATACAGTGATGGCATAGGACTGTTTCAGGTGGTCAGAAGTTTATGGTGCTGTGCAGCTTGCCTGAAGAGCTGCATAGCTTTTCCCAAGACTTTACAGGGTTTTGGGGTTTTTTTGCCCTGATGGGTTTGGCGTGGAGGGACTGACATGCTTCTTGCCAGCTGTGTGAGCTGCTTTAGCAGGTGGTGCTTAACCAGCGAGAGTACCAGGTTTTTTGTAATCAGTTTTCAGAAAGCCCTGTTGATCTGGGGTGGTAATGCAATACAAACATTTGCATATTTTACCACATCCTCGCATGATACCCTGCACCTTTTGAAATTTTGCATGTGTTATCATATATTTGCACACATGCAGGGACCTTGTGAATGATGTACTTTCCTCTTAAATCTGTAATGAAGTATATTGCCAAGGATAACCAGCAGGCACTTAAAGAAAGTCTGGAACGTTCAGTAGCTGTGATATTCAGATGTACAATTCAGTACATTTTTCCTAAGCTTCTGGACCATATTTTCAAGGCTCTTAACTTTTCTCTGTCTGTTCCTTCCCCCCATCCTTCCATGTGCAGTCACAAGATGGGTGAATGGCTTCACTATTAGTATAATTATCATTTTCTGCTGAAATTGCTTTGATTCTGGACTGAATGGGAAAACCAACTAGCAGCTGATAGCTCCAGTTCCCCTTTCGACCTTTGGAAGAGCACAAAAGCCTCTATTTCACCTACACGGGGAAGAAAAAAGCCACTATATTCAGCCGATCTGTGTTCGGGTGTGCTTTTATCAAAGGCTTGATTAATCTAAAATGAATTAACTAAGTTAACACTTGAGAGTTATTTTGCAGCAAATCCCGCAGAACATCTAAAGAGCTCTTTGTCACTTTGAATTATAGCCTAAACAGGTGGTTGATGAGCTTGGTTTGAGCTGAGAGTGGCTCCTTGCTGCCCTGGCTGCTCCCCTCAGGGAAGCATAAGTAGCACTGCAGTGATACTGGAGAATCCAGGATAAACACGAACTTATTAGACCTTGTTGTCATTGCTGCTTGTTTTTAAGGTTTTTAAAATTACTGTCCAAAGTGCTACATCGGGCATAAGGGAGGAAATAACAGGCAGAATGGTCTTGGGTTTTCAAACAATACGGATGAAATGAATATTAATGTGCAGGAATGGCAGTTAAGTGCAATAGAGGCGTAAGTGTGCATTTTAAATCGTTTTTGGAAGATGTGACTTAGAAATAGCATGGCATTTTGCACGTACTGGGTGAGAGGGTTGAGGTGTTTCCTTCAGAGTTCACAGCCCCATCAGAGGTGTGAGAGCAGAAGCAGGGTCTGCAGTACAGAAAGAGGACGTAGATGTGAGCAGTTTGAAGCACAAGCTGGTGAGTCCTGGCACCCTAAGAAGGCTCGCTGGCTCTCTCACAGTGCTTCCTCACATCTGGCAAGCTTAAAACTTGAAATGAAGAGCCAAAAACTACGGACAACTCATTTTGAGAAACAAAAGTGGTTTTTTTTTCCTGAACTCAGTGAGAACTCTGACTTCATAAGTGTTTGTGGTATAGGATGAACATTCTCCTGGGCTGAATGCAGACGGAGGTAAAAGTTTACAGATAATTCAGTGTGTCTCAGAGATATGTTCTCACTTCTTAAATATGCACATGGAAAAATCTGTCCATTAATGACCATGTCCCTGTAGCAGTAACTTCAGTGAGTGGCTATATAGGAGTGAAAGTGCCTGTGGAAATGCCTGGAGTGCAGCCTGCTCCTGCCCTGCTCCCCCTGTGTTACACAGTTGGTGATGTCTGCATGTCCTTTTACATGGCAGGTTGTGTTGCTGCCACCACAAAGTGGCCAGGGAGCCACATCCTGACAGGCAAAGGGATTTGGAATAGGATAAAGGTGGAAAGATGTTGGAGGAGCAAAACCTATCCTTTTTAGTAATGTTGCAAAAAAAAAAAAAAAAAAGTAATTTGCAAACAACTTATGTATTGCAGCAATTCTTTTGTTTAGCCATTCATAATGGGAGTGGAAATACAGCTCATTCTCTTACTTAAAGAAATTTTCTAACATTAAATTGCAGTTAATTGAATTTTGCAGAGATTGCATGTTTTATTTTTTCTTGCTGAGGTTATTTCTCATCTCTCTCTTGGCAAAATTCTGAATATGTTGCCTGAAATAAATTACCTCAAGTAGCAGATGCTGAGAATGGGGAATTACACCCATGGTTCCAGCTTGGACCATCAGCTTCAAGGAGTTTAATTACTTCCCAACTTTTCCCCTCGTAAATAGTGACTTTAATCAATATTTGTTTGAAACATCACACTTATTTTCTACTTAGTAGGTGACTTTTTGCCAAAGGAGGAGAATAAGTGCTGGAATCTTTCCTGTTAGGAAATATAAAACAAACCTTGTATCCTTAATTTGTTTAAGTTAGTTCTACTATGCCCACTTTCAGGGGTGGGGAGAAAATTGCTGCAAGTAGAACTGGATATGAAAACCCCAGCACTTCTGTCTGGCTTTTGCTAATGGGCCCTTTTGTAAGACACTCTCGGCCCTCCCCTGGCTGTACCCCAAGTGCCTAGAAAATGCTGGGTACCTGAAGCAGCTTTTGCCATGTGAGAAGGGCAGTGTACAGCTTTGTGCAGGTGCAAATGCTTGTGTTTGGAAGAAGGCAGTAATTAAAAGGAGTTCTGGCAGGTTTGGCTTGTGCTGCTCTGAATTCTGCTTTGAATTCAGCCTATCTCTTTGCTCACCACATGAGCTGGTTTCCTTTTCTTTTTCACCCTCCCTGTAGACTGTCGACAGATGAGCGCAGAAAATGCTCCATGTGCTGCTTGACATCAACTGCTGAAGAACAGACATGGGTAGATGTTGAGTTTGTCAGTGTATCTATAATGCTCTTTTATGAGCAACGCCTTGATGAATACTTCACTGCTCATCTTTTCACTGCAAGGCCTTAGTTTCCTTTATTTAGCTTTCTCCGAGTCTGTCAGTAGCACTTTGAGCTGGATTTTTGGGAATGCAGTTCTGGTTTGGGTGATGCAGCAGATCAGACTGTGAAAGGGGCAGCCCTTTGGGCATACAGGTCAGTGAGCAGAAGAACTTTCTCTTAAATCAATGCAGGCTGCATCATCGTTGTGGTTGAAGTCCAAACCCCTTAAGTCAAGCCCTTAAATTTTTCACTGTGATAGCGTATCCCTGTGTTGCATCAATAAATGTAACACTCTGCACTGAACAGTTCGCAGGTAGTGAACTGTTTTCTCTTGTTTCTCTCTTTGGCTGTGCTTTACCTGGAGGTGGTCCAAAGATGAAGTGAGTTTTGTTTTGCAGGCCTCTTTCTGTGTCTTACAATGCTGCTCGTGGGGGTTTGAGTGACCATTACGAAAAAGGGCTGCTCTGCCCATTTCCTATGGAGCTGTTTCCCTGCAGATATCCAGTTCACAAACACACTGTGGTTATTTGATTACGTGAAATGCAAACCCACCCAGAATTTTTCAGCATTCCAATGTATTTGGTTAATCTAGTGGTGCCCTGTGCTAAACACAGCTGGCATGTCTCCAGACACACTGTGTATTTGGTAGTGCTTTTGTGTGTGAGCTTAAGCTGAAGGGGTTGAAGGCTTTTCAGAAGCAAGTTTAAGGGCAGGGTGGTGCCAGCCAGGGTGTGCAGACACCCCCTGACAGGCCACGGCTCTGGCATGTTCTCCCCTGGCAGGAAGGCTGGTAGGGCAGAGAACACTTGGTCAGATTTACAATGGGAGTAAATGGTGCATAGTGATGAGCTAGTCCTGTTGTCTCTTTTGCACAGGAGCTTCGTGATTCAATAATGTACTTTCCAGGAGGATAAAATGTTTATTTGTAGCTCTGGTGGTTCCAAGACATTAGTTCCCAAAAATTAGTGTTTGGACTTTGCAGAGGGTGTACAAGTCCTCTGTTCATTCAGCCTCAGCCCATGAGATGTAGAAAAAATTTCCTAGAGTCCTATCGTGCAGGAATGTATAGACAGATAAAAAAAATTTGCAGGGCACTGTGTAAGTATTTTTCTGACAGGTTATCCCTTCTCTGGGATAGGAAGCCCAATTAATTTGTGGCTTCTTCAATTTACACCAAAAACCCTTTCACTGCACCATAATGTTATCTTTTTCTAACAGGCTTAGATTGTTCAGAACTGATTGAGTTTAAACAAATAAAAATTGAAAACAAACCTTTGCTCCTTCCCTGCCTGACTGAGCTTTTGCTTCAGGGAAGTGTACCCATGCTTGGATAGCTTTCACTCATCTCTCTATTTCTTTTCAAATCTCGTAGCACAAAAAGGTTCTCACTTTCAAAACTTTACAGAGGATGCTGTAGAAAAAGCGTGCATAAATAATAGCAGTCATGTAGTTTGATGTGTATTGGTAGCCTACTAAAATATAAATGGAAAACTTGATCACTGTTTAGAATGTACAATTTAAAATATTTATGAGGCTCTTCCCTGTTTGAAAAACTGAGTTTTGATATTATCAATGACCATTTTGATTAGTCCCAGCTGAAGCAAAGTTTTAATTTCAAGGATGTCCATAAAGAAGCCACTTGACTGCTGATTGACCTTGGATTTTTTAGAAACCCCACTTACAGGGATGAGAAAAAAACTATGGAAACTAAATGCTACATTTGAGTGAACAAATTGCAGAGACAGACTGGGGAGGAGAGTCAAGTGAGAGAATAAAATCTTGGCAGTGTAAGATATATTTATTAAAAAAAAATTGCAGCTTCTTTATAGACTTTGGTTCTGAACAATGTGGGGTTTTATTTAGTTGATCAGTAAAGATAGGAAGCAAAACAAAGGCCACTTTGTCATGCCAGACTTTCAGAAATATACCCACATCACAATGGCATGCAGCACAGTTTTTTCATACAGATTTTTGGCTCAGACTTGGTTTTGGGTAAGGACAAAAGTTGGCAAAAACAGCTTCTGTGCTCAGAGAAGAATAACTTCTGTTGATCAGAGATTTTAGGAGAGATTTTTAATTAGACCAGTACTGTGAAGACTGCAGAGTCTAAGGAGTTCAAAACAGATATGTAAAGTACTTTTCAATTCCTTATATTTCCTCATCATTTCGGAGTCAGTGGGGAGCTAGGTTTCAGACTGCTGCTGTGGTTTAACTCTGTATAGTTGTTTTTTTTCCTGCCAAGTTTGAGTCACCGTGGCCATCTAGCCCCTTCTGGAGAGATTAAAATGATGGAAAGCTGGAATACGCTCTCCAGTTAAATGAGCGAATGTTTCTGTTCAAGCCCGGATTCAGATTTCCCCGCGCTTTGCTGTGCGTGCGTGGGATGGACAAGACCATTATTTTGAATTCCACAATAAATAACTGCAGAGCTCCACTAGCAGTGAGTCGCTGGCAGTGGCTAGAAGGTAGCTGGTTACAGGATAGGGCTGACTTTGGGCTCTACTTGGGTTCAAAGCCTGGTCCAGATTCAGTGATTAAAAGCCATCCAGGTTGCCTGAAACAAAGAGAGGCTTTTTGGCATATCATCAGTGGAAATACTCCCAAACTATGTTACTAATCCCACTGCCTGGCCTGGTATCTTGCCGTTAGCATCCACAGCGGAGGCATGACAGAAATGCAAGAGGGAGGGAAGGGTCTCCGCTTTTTTGTTCAGAACTGCTGTCTGGAGCCCTGTTTGGAGATTGGAAGCAGAGCACTGGTTATCCACCAGTTGGTAACTGGTTCTCTGCACAGGCATAAGTTTTAATTCTTCTTTTGTGTAGGAATGTGCATGCATCTGATGGGCCAGGGAGTGGGGAAGACACATTTGCCTTTACAGCTGCTGGCAGCAAAGAAACGCAGCAAGACTTGATTGAAAACACCTATCTTACTGTTTTACTAACTGCAGTTTTTTCTTTTTTCCTTTCTCATTTCTAGGTCTCAGACTCTGGATACTGGCTGTGGGATATTTTTTATTATTATTATTATTTTGATTGGGTTTTTTCCCCCTTTTTGGATGTGAATTGAAGGCCAACAACAGTTGAAGTGTTGGAAGCAAGTGCAGGAGGACGCTCACCTTTTTGTTTGAACCCTTGCTTGCTGGGATACTTTCAAGCTCTCCTTCACAGTCATGTGGTCATCACAGCTGCTGTTCTTCACAATGCTCTTAACACCGTTTGCCCATGGTGAGTGAGAGGTGGTGTAAATTTGCCTGTGGGAAGGGAAGAGAAAATAGCAGGGATTTTGTCTATGTCTTTTCCTAATGGTGTGGGGTTTTTTACAGGATGTTGATTTCTCTCCCCTCTTGCACCTCAGGTCTTTGAAATTATTCCCAGGTTACATTATGACTTAACTACTGACACAAAGAACTCTGGCGACATATAAAGGTTTCTTTTTCTGAGTTCAGCTGCTACATTAGACAGACATTTTTCTCCTTGTTCTTGGGGAAAAATTGATTTATTACCAATCAGATCAGAGTGGGGTAATGAGAAGTAAAGGCAAACCATAAAAACACCTTGCCTCCTGCCTCCCTTCTTCCTGAAGTGAACTTACTCCCAATTGTCTTTACCTCCTCCTCTACAGCAGTACAGGGGCACAGGGAGTGGAAGTTGTGTTCAGTTCACCACATCTTGTTTCTACTGCTCATTCCTCCTCAGAGGGAGGGCCCCTCACATCCTTCCTCTGCTCCAGTGTGGGTTCCTTCCATGGGGTTACATGTCCTGCCAGCCAGCAAACCTATTCCAGTGTGGGCTTCTGTCTCCACAGAGCCGTATTAAGGTGCAGTGTGGGCTCTGCGTGGGGTTACAGCCTCTTCCACAGGCTGTAGGTGGATCTCTGCATCCTCATGAACCCTCCATGGGCTGCAGAGGCACAGCTGCTTCACCTCCATGGGCTGCAGGGAAATCTCAGCTCTGCCATTTAGGAGCACCTCCTACCCCTCTTTCTTCCCTGAGCTTCTTGTCTGCAGAGCTGTTCCTCTCACAAAGCAGCAGCTTTTTGTCCCTGTCCTTATATGTGTTATCCCAGAGGTGCTGCCACAGTCACTGATGGACTCAGTCTTGGCCAGTGAAGGGTCTGTCCTGGAGCCAGCTGGCATTGGCTGTCAGACACAGGGGAAGCCTCAAGCAGCTTCTCACAGAAGCCACCCCTGTAACCAGCCCCCCCCTCTCCAAAACCTGGCCATGCAAATGCAGTGCAGAGCTGTAGCAGAAAAATGAGATCGCTTTTATGAGCCGGGAAACTCTTAAGTGAAATGTGACACATGCAATTCTTTGAAATAAGATTTTGAGGCCTGTTGGGTTCTTTTGATATGAGAAACCCAAGTGTAGGCTCTAGAAGTAAGCTGCCAGGTTTCGTAAATGCTGAAGGGTTCAGGAGCTCCATTAGCTGTGATAGTTACTGAATGCACAGGGCAGAGCTTTGGAAAATGCTTAAATGGAAGGGGAACTCTACCAAGGATCTAATTTTAATTACAGGCCAGTGGAAGCATGCTTGTCAATGACATGACTCCCTGTATCTAAGCTTTGGGCCCCTGCTTTTAAAATATTCATCAGGCTTTTTGAGCTTTATCAACTGATCCTCTGTGTATGTGCTAAGGCACTGGAGCAAAACTTTACAGGAAAAAAGGGCATGAACAAATTAAATAAATGAAATTGGCTGAATATATCTATAGAGCACAACCTGTCTTCTTATGTAACACCTCTGGGGACAAAGGCTCTCTGTACTATTGTTCTTCAAGCTAGACTCCTCCTCACCGACTCAAAAATTAGGACGTGTATTTAAATTGAGTTGACCAATTAGGGTGGAATGAAAGAGCTATTCAGAAAGGTGCTCTCCAGCCTTCCCCGGGAAAGTTAAATGCTAAATGTTTTGTAAATCTTTATAATTAAGTAGTAGTAGTAGTATTGACAGATAAAGCAGTTAATAGTTTAAATATGCCTCTGGCAGTTCTGTTTTAGAGTCTCAGTGCCACTGTAGCTGGAAAGTCCTGCCTGATGGTCCCAGTAAATGAAAACGTCACAAGTATCCTAGCACACGTATTATGCTGCAGATGAGCAAATGCCAGAGATGCAGGAGCTGTGCCTGGAAATATTTCTATCCTTTATGCTGCTCTCCAGACTAAATGTACAGGGTGTTTGCTGTGGTGTTCGTGTCAGTCAGTGGTGGTAAATCTAACCAACCCCCACATTAGCTGATCACTTGCCAGTGAAAGTGCCATAGCCATCTCTGAACAGTGGAGAGAGGACATCTTTGGTCTGAGCTAAAGGACTTGGTTTGGTTCTCTCTGTTCTGTTCTCTTAGTGCCCAGGGTGCAGCTTCTGTCTGAGAACTTTGGCATGGTATTTAAACACATGCCAAAACCTCACCTTGCTCATAAGAATAGCCCAGTTAAGCCCTGCTTCTTATTTTTTTTTAAATTTTCCCATTTAGTAATCCCTTTTCACTGCATGCAGAAAGCATTCATAATTGATGCTTAACAAGACCTCAAGCATTTGAGTTCCTCTTTCATGATCTAGAACGACTCCTATCCTGTAGTGTTTGCTGGAGATGATGTGAACTACTTTTTCAGACTGACCTTGCTATATCTCATTCCCTTTTTGAGTTCCTTGACACAGCCTCTTCATCCATAGTGGTAGCTACATTATAGACAGCTTAGACCAGTGATCTCATAAATTGGGGAGGTGGTGGTGGTGTTTTGATGTTTTGGGGTTTTTTTTGAGGGGACTTGGGTTTTTTTTTGTTTTAGCTATTTCATCTCTTGGAGTAGATGGTATGTCTTGGGCTGTGATGACAGGTGTGGAGTCAAAGGCTCTATACTTCAGTCATCTGCAAGATGAAAAGTAATCTTCCAGAATACTGCCCTGGTACAAGGCCATCTTGTTGATAAACTGAAGAAATCATAAAAGGGGGAAAAGTCAGGAGTCCTTGCATTTCCTCGGTGATGATGGTAATCTGCTATATCCAAAATACACAGTTTTGCTCAGACTGGTTTGAATCACAGCTCACCAAACATTAAGCCATGTGAAATACTTAAGATAATAGCATATTTGTGTAATGGCTGCTTTCTTTACTGTTACCCTTGAGTGAAAAATAGCTTACAACTTAGGGCACATCCTGCAGCAGTGTAGAAGCCCCCCAAAAACTGTCCTCTCTCCTAAGCTACAGTAAAGCCTGTAAATCCATTTGTTGCCTAAAACTAAACCTGTTATACAAAATAAGAGAATTAATCAAGATAGACTGAAATAATACCAAGGAATAAAATAAACCCATCAACAATAACAATAAAAGCGAAGTCTTTTTCATCTTTTGCAAGGGCTCTGCTGAGGACAGGACTTTTTCACCCCTGCCTTCTTTTTGCCCCTCTTTGGAACCTTTTCCCAAAGCATCTGAAGGTCTGGACCCCAGGAAAGTGCTCCTTGGTTTGTGTTCCCCCCCATGTACACCTGAGCAAACTGATCCTTTTTCCCTGTAGCAGGTGGATTTCCAAGAGGCATTTTCTGGAATGAGCAGCTGTTCTCTTCCTCAGCCTTCCTCCCCTTGACCCCAAACAAAGCAGATTTCTCTTCACCCACAAATGAATGCTGCCAAAAGTTCACTTGAAATGAGATGGACATGGCAGGCAGCAGCTCAGTTTGCAAGCTTGGAGAGATGTACACCTGCTCTGTCACATTGCTGTCGTGCTCGTGTGTGGCTCAGAGATTTAAGACTTCCAGACTCTGCTGGACAGAAATAATAACAGAAATAAAGGGATTCAGAGCCTGCATGCTGCTAGGAGCAGGATAGGAAGGATACCACAGTGATTGCTGCGGGATGAAATTTTGCATATCTCCAAACAAGTAACTTATTTTAGGCACTGGAAGAGAGCTGAAGGCCTTTGGTATGCAAAGATCTTTATCATCCCATCAGATCGGTTCATTTTTACTTATGTGAAAATTTTTTGTAAGGATTGTACTGCATGTCTAATATATTATGGGCAACAAAGAATGGGTTAATTGTTACTCTGCTTCTTTTAATAATCCAAAAAGGGACAACCACTTATTTTTCCAATTAAGCAATAACCCGAATTTGCCAATTTCTGTTGGAGATTGTGACAAATGCAATAAAATCAACAGGCGTGGCTACCTACCTGTTTCTTCTGTTGCTATGCACTTGCCTTGCAGTTGTGACATGAGAGTGAGCTGTCAGCATCCTGGATCCTGCTTAGGCGAAGTTGTGGGGGTTGGGTCCTCCTGGTCTTGCAGCTGCTTGGGGTTATTTTGTGTGTTTTAACCCTGTATTTATTAATGGGTTGCACACTGTTCCCTCTTGATGATCCACGGGGTGGGTTAGTCATTCCCGTGATTGTTTAAATTTCTTAATATTTTTCTTGATATACAATGTGATTTTTGGGTTAGAACCACACACTTGGCCAAAGCTAAGCCAAACTGAAGTCAGAGCCAGTTTAACAATAATGTGACCAAAACCTGGCTGAAGTTACAGGACAAACAAATAGGTATCTGTGTCATGGTTTAAGCCCAGCTAGCAGCTAAGCACCATGCAGATGCTTGCTTACTTCCCTCCAGCCTTGTACATGAAGATGATTCTGTATTTTTATACAGAATCCAAAATACAGCACTGTACCAACTACTACGAAAAAATGAACTCTATCCCAGCTAAAATCAGGACAATCTGACATTGCAGCTAGGACAGGCTAGGCAAAAGTTATCTGATCCCAGGGGAAGTTGCAAGTGCAGCAAAGATTTTCAAATGACTGTGGAGATTAGAGCTAAGTTTAAGCTAAAATAGGTTGTAGTTCAGACAAAGTCTCTCAAGTCCTGAAGCTTGGTATTGTTTTGAAGCTTAAGGCCTAATACTGATGCTTGACAGCACCAAACTGGCAGGACTACAGATGCTGCTGGCCCAGTTCTAAACTTCAGAAAAACTGGTTGCCTCCAAGAAGTTATTTATGCAGTCTTGTGGCATAGCTGTAAAGTGACCTTCCTGCGTTTAGGGACAGATGCCATCTTGTCTCTCCATATGAGAATTAGCTCGAGATGGGGGTGAGCTAATTTATCATTCTCAGAGTAGAAAATGAAATCTGAAGTCCTTTCAAGTCATTGCAGCTGCAAGGAAGAGAGCCTCGTCTGCTGTCCTGTTCCTGCCCTCTGAGCTTCTGCTCCATCTTTGCAATGCTTCTGGGAGAAAGCCGTGGCGAGGGCTGCATCCTTGTGAAAGGATGGCCCTCCAAGGTCAGGCTGATCTCTCTAGGCATTAGCAGGTCCAGATGCCAAGCCAGTTTCTGTGGGAACAGTGGAAATATTTATTACTGAACAGCACTGGTAGTTGCCTGGTGACAATGATTCTGTTAAAGCAAGCAGCATTATCTATCTTGGGGGAATATATGATGCTAGCAGGCTGGTCTTCGGTGACAGAGTGCTGTTTAATGTGAGCTGAACATTTGCCTTGCTACTATTTTAATACAGTGAAAATACTGTCACTGCTTAAAATACATACCGTGTTTCTTTTATACTTGTACAAGTGTTATGTTAGCCAGTGAATGGTGGGTAATTGCCTTTTACTACAATACTCTTTATATAGTCACAATGAAATACAAGATACATGTTTTATTAGTTGTGAAATAGCCAAGTTGACTTCCAGGCTTCTGCCTAACTTCAGTGTTTTAAAGATTAATCATCCTTGAAATATTTATAATGTTTGCTATTCTTGGCAATTTGTATTACCTGCAGCCGTGCCACCTTTTCCGTAGTGGAACAAGTGATCGAGGAAGGCTTTTCCTGATAAAAGCGGGTGACTGTTCTCTACAGTGCTTTCATTAGCAGCATTATACTAAAATTGAGAGTATTAAGTTCCCCATCTGATGACAGATCAATCTATAAGCTGATAGAGGGTGAAATTCAACCTTGCTAAGACTATCCACTGTTTAATTCTTGTGTAAGCCATTACACAGTGCAGAGGTCTGTCTGCGGACCCACTTCTCTCATGTCTAAATTTCATACTAAATAAGGAGGGAGATTTTAAGGGGGTTTTCTGATAATGTGGGGCTTTTTTCTTCAATTTTTGGCAAGTGTGTCTGCTCATAGAGTATTCCTGCTGCAGGGAGGAAACAAGGCATTTCACCACCAGGGGTCCGTAACAGGACCAGGGCTATTTAATGTCTTCATCATGGACAAAGGGAGCCAGTGCATCCTCAGCAAGTCTTTCATTGACACCAAGCAGTATAGCAGCCTCCTAGAACCTAAAGGGCAGCGACAAGGAAGCTGCAGAGAGACTTTGTACCAGGGCCTGTACTGATGAGGCAAGAGGTAATGGCTTTAAATTAGAAGAGAGCAGGTTTAGATTATGTATTAGGAAGAAAGTCTTCACTGTGAGAATGGCGAAGCACTGGCACAGATTGCCCAGAGAAGCCATGGATGCCCTATCCCTGGAGTGTTCAAGACCAGGTTGGGTGGGGCTCTGAGCAACCTGGTCTAGTGGGAGGTGTGTCCCTGTCCATGACAGGGAACTGGATGATAGTTAGTCCCTTCCCATGCTAAACATTTGATGTTTTTTCACATGTATGGTGTATGGCAGCAGAGCATGTGGGTTTCTTTCTGAGCTGCAGCAACAGAAAATGTTCTTGCTCTCACAGCAGCAGGAGAGGGTAAGCTGTGTTACCTTTCAAACCTGCAGTATCTGATGCTTCTGTCATTTATAACCATTTCCTGACAAGACTGATTTCTGATCTCTAGTGACCAACTCTGTGCTCTGATTTTTCAAGTGTTAGCCAAGCCATAAGATGTGACAGCATGTGAATTACAGTGTAGTAATTCCCACCCAGCACATTCAGACACAAAGATGAAGGCCAAATGGCCTCTGTGCAGTCAAGTGTGAATTATTGTGCCATAATTTAATTCCTATTATATTTTACTGTGACTGTAAAAATGTTTTTATTAGTGAACTTCTTTACAAAAAGTCACTTTTTAAAAAACAGAACTGAAAAGTGCAATGCTGAGCTTCTCAGAGAGAGGTGTAAATAGCTTAGTTCAATGAGGAGTTTTGTTAAATCCTGAAAAATTATAGTTGTGTAGTTATTAACCCTAGGTAATGAATAGGTGTTGTGGCGCAGACATCTGCTGTCTAAAAAGCTGACCTAACTCTAACTATTCATTTTGTATCAGCTGCTGGGCAGTTGCTAAGTAGGATGATTAGGTTCTTTGTTCCTGGCCTAGTCTTGATTTGATCTGGAAACCTTAGCTTGCAACCAGTTTCTTGAGCCTTCCAATCTTCTCTCAGTTCAGGCTACACAAATGTAATGGCTGGTGCAGTTGGGTTTGGTCCCAGCAAGTGCTAAGCAAATAGACAACGTGGTTTGGTGGCAGCAGTTGGGAAGAGCATCAGAGGGATCAAGCTGATGTGTTGGGGAAAAGTAAGCCAACCTGAAAATGGCTTGGGTGGTATTGGAGAGGAAAAACAAGGGGTCCATGAATGCCTTCAAAGTCTTTCTCAATTTTCCTTTTCCTTTCTCTTTCTATAAACCTTTAGCATTTTTTTTTTAATTGAAGACAAAAGTTAAAGCTCGTGCAGTTAAGGGTGCTTAAAGGTTACCAGGCTAAAACCTTGTTCCCAGTGAATTGTTTTTAAAGAAATGAACGAAGAGCAGCCATATGCTTGAGATGACAGGATCTCTGGGGTATTGCCTGGCCTTTCTCTTTGGATTCAGAAGGATATTGAGTTTATTCAGCCGTGCTGCTCCAGGTCCATCTCTTCTGTAGTAGTCCCTGGCTAGCAAGTACTGTCAGATAGCCCTATTCCTCACTAGTCCTTGTCATAGCTAAGCACAGAATAAGTAAGGGATCACTATTAAAAATGGGTGCTTTCAAGGAAGTTACTCTCTGAATAAATTTTACTCATGTTCACAGCAACTTATACCTCATCAGGATATTTGTAGGGCCAAAGCTGTTTCACTTCTGATGGATATATGAGTATTAAGGATAGCATCCTAATGAAAAACCACAGTAATTTTCCATGTAAGTGATGCAATTACTGTGGTTTGGCATGACTTGTAAATACTTAAAGAAACCAAACCAAAAAACCAAACCAAAACAAAAGAACGGCCAAAAAAGCTTGCCTGACTTTTCCAATTAAACATGAGAATGATCTCTCTATAAATCTTTTTGGAGCTAATAATCCTAAGCAACCAGGACTGAAAAATGTAGTGGGTCAGGGCTGGCTAATATGGGCACAGACATCCCTTAGCCAAAATGCAGAGGAGCACCAGGAACATTTTCACATCTGCAGCTTTCTACAGCTGAGAAGACACCTTGTCCTCTGTCTTCCTGGACGTGCAGGATACACCAAAAGGACTGTTTTTTGGGGCAAGCTGAGGTCGAATGAGGCTGGTGTGGTAAACAAAGAGCAGCAGAAGCAAGCAGCTTCCCTTTCGTTACCCTAATGAATAGACAGGGGAGATAACTGCCCACCCGCTCCCTGTTTCTTTTCACCCATTGCGTAATTACCTTAATTTGGTTAATTGCCGATTCCTGTCTACTTTGTTAATGCTAAACTTCCAGATAAAGCTCTTTTTTGTGAAGATGACAGGAAGCTTCCAGGGGTTGGAGAGATCCTGCTGTTCTGGGCTAAATAGATGGGTTTGGTGGGTGAGGCTGTGCATCCATTGCCCCAATTCATGGAGAAGTGTGGGACCAACGGATGTCTTCACAGAAAAAGCAGCTGCATGATGGTAGGGCAGAGACATTCTTTCCAGCAGTGCAGGTGGGAAGGCACAGCCAGGTCTTGTAAGTGCAAAAGCTTCTTATGCCCATCCTTCCCATGCAGCTGTAACACCTCTTTTCTGCATGTGAATATGCCCACAAATGTGTTGTCATTTCCGTTTTGTTTCCCTAATAAATTCAGCTGAGCTTAAACCATTTGAGTTGGATAGAAAAAAAGCTACTTCTGAGAGTTTTCTGGCCCTAATTCTCTCATACATTTAAGCTGGGCTTGTTGAAGTACTCTCAGCTAAAATGAGAAAAGAATGACAGTGAAGGAATGAATTATGACCACCTTCCTTCTTGCACCTCCTCCTCAGTTGCTGCTAACCTGCTCCCACGAGATCTGGGCAGACCTGCTGTTTTCATGTTAGAGAGAGCACCCTTTGCCCAGCAAAAACATCAAGAAGAAGCTCTTTATTGCAAATGAAATTGCTGATTCCCTAGAAGATATTGCTAACATCCATTTTATCAGCTCCACTCATGTTAAATGAATCTTAGAGCCATCTGATGTTTATTACCCCATGGCATATTCACTGTTGTTCAGTTGTTTCCTTTATTGATCATGATTTTCTTTGCATTGGATGCATTTGGTAATGTGGTTTTATTTGAATTTGGAAGACATTTCCTGCTGCTCATTGAGCAACTCATCTGGGAAAGATGCTGTGGTATGGGAAAAAATTAAAAGCATGTCAGAGACTTCAGAAGATTTTCCTCACTTTGAATTTCCCCGATTTCATCAAACAGTTTTGTGCTGGGCAGCCTCCCTGGAATATCCCTCGCAGTGCCTGGCAGGATGATCCCTGTTCTGTCATGGTTCTGCTCCAAGCTGTGGGATGTGCTGTGGGTTTTTAGCCAACACCACACAGGTGCTGCAGTCTGCCCATTGTAGCCAGCGTGGGCCTGGGCTGGTGGGTTTTTAGTTACAGTGCAGTACCGGATGCATCCTATAAACCCAAGGAATTATAATCAGAGCAGCATCTACTTTTATATATTTCCTTGTGCTTTGCTATGTTGGGCTGCTTTCTGCAGTGCCTAATAGTGTTGGATGCCTTGTTACACATCCTGAGGTGTAAGTTTGTTTTCTCTAAGACTCATGGGTGCTAAAAAATCCTTCTCAAGACAGTCTGTGCATTAGAATGGGCAGAGGAAGAGGTAAGGACTAGAAATATGTAATTTAGTTATTGTCACTCCCTCCTATACCATAACCTGTGGAATCTGAGATGGAAGCCTGGTGGATTTTAGAAGCTCAGTTGAATTGTCACCTGCTCTTAAGTCTCCAGAATGTGAAGCTATAAATAAATATAGCATTTTAATACTGGGTTTTTGGGGTCTGATCCAAATTCTGTCGCCAAGATGGTGATTCTGTATATAAATGCACTTTGAATCTGGTTTGCTTAGCCCAGAGGGGTTCCTTTGGGGAAAGCTGGAATGTAACATGGAGGAGAAGGTACCCTGGGCTAGTCTCTCAAATCTTAGTGCTTTCAGTGAGTTCACTAGATTGTGGACTGCTCCCCTGCCATCAGAGTTACAGCATTGTGCTTGGTCCTTATTCTCTCAGTAAACTAATCCCCTTCAAGCTCTTCTAGAAACACCTAGAAGTCCGTCAGTGCTGCTGATTTAAGTGAGAATTTGTTTTAATTTTTCCCCCCCTCTGCATCTGTTGTTGCTGAAGATCTGCCTCCAACTTTTAATTCAGTGTCTTGTTTCTATTACTGAAATGCTGGAGGCTGCAGTAAGGGCTGATTTCGTATCAGGGGAGCAGATGACGAAAAGGAAACTGGCTTTGGTATGTCAGTCTCGTGTAGCACTTCTGTGCAGCAGGGTGGAGGGGGAGATGTGCCTGTTGGCTGTTCATTTATCCAGAGGCAGCCTCTCCCTGCACTCAGCACCGGGGCCAGTAGGTGTTCCTGGGAGCAGCTGTACCCTTTATTCCTGAAACACAGACCCACGGCCAAGTCCTCCAACAGTATTTTGCCAGCATCGCTGCTCAGTTCCATGTCTGTGTAATTGGTAGTATGTTTTTAAGGAAGAACTTACAAGAACACTTGTAAGAGTCATAGGAAAATCCAGATCACTTGATTTTATTTCTCTGTGTGTGTTTATATACATAAGAGGATGTATATTTGCTTTAAATGTAATTTTCATACTGTATATATGTAAATAAACCCATAGAAAGCTGGTCTGTCTAAACTTGGAATAATGGAAGGAACATTTGACATGCCTTCTTGTCTTTGTCGTGACTTGAAGTCCAACCTGTCATCACAATTTGTAATCTTATAGGCATGTGCAATTAAAAATCTTACTATTAGATATTGCTCTGGGGGAATTCTGAGGACTAAAAAATCTAATAATGTTTAGTTGTTTTCCTTAATTTGATTGAGGGGAAAAAAAATGGCCTCTTGGCCAAATGCCAAATACATAATGAATTCCTGTCACCAGCAGACACCTTAGAGTTTCTGAGCTCTGGTCACAAAAGTGCTTGGAAGTCATGTGTTACAGTACCAGACAGCTATAAAAAAATAATTTCAAAGAAACCCCAACTTGCTTACCTTTATAACAAAACAAGTCTGGGCCAAAATTTTGAGAGTTCTTATTTGTAAGAAGCTGTTTTGGTGTGTCTTTAGCACTGCCACCTCTCCAGACACACAGCAGTCGTCGCAAGGCGCACTGCAAGCACGTCCTTGCATCCTGACAGCTACAGTCCTTGTTTCCTCTGCACACCTGGATTCACAGGAGCCTGAGATTAAAGAGGTGGAAGACAATAAGATGGAGGAGATGAGGCACAAAATGGATGAACCTATAGTCTCTGTGCAGTGTCCTTGGGGAACTTAATTAAAAACAGGATCGGGAATGCTGTTTAGTAGAAACCTGCATGGCTTAGGCTATTTGCTTTCTGCAGTGATTTGTGGCCCTGGTGCCAAAATCTTCTGAGCAGGCCCCCAAAGGTGGGACTGCTGTATTTTGATGTCTGGCTTGATGTGGATTCCCACTTGGTCCTGTGCATTCTGCCCTGGTAATGCTGGCTGTCCCCCATGCACCCATATAATATATGAGCTCTTTCTGCCTTTCTCTCACTGCGATGTTGAATTGTGGTCTTTCTCCTCTAAACGGCCAGAAGTTCTTGCAAAGCATAGTAACTTAATTATTTAGGGCCTGCACTGATTAGCCTCACATCTTGAGGCTGTGCAGACTCTCAGCTGTGGAACATCTGGTGACAGCCCTGTTTCTCAGAGCCCTAGCCCTTGCACAAATACAGTGCCTTTCTTTTTGGATAGTAAATATATGACAGATGTGAAATTCTCCAGCTCTTAGGGGAGTGCTTACATGTTGAATTTCATTATCCCTTGTTGGCCAGTTGGCAAAATGCAATCAAGAATAACTTTTAAGGACGGCTGGTGTATCCAATATCACTCTGGAACGCTATTATGGTGAGCAGCTTAGGGCACAGAAAAGTTGATACAAGGAGATGAGATCAGTCTCTCTAGCACTCACAAAAATGCAGTGAGTTAAAAAGGATAAATTTGTAAATCAAAGGGAGCTGTAGGGTATGAACCTTTCTGAGAGTTAGACTCAAAACCAGTTTAGGGGCCAAGTCCATTTTTATATGTTTCACCACAATGTGTGATTCTAATTTTTTAAAATTTATTTATTGATAATTTTTCTTTTTTGGTAGTTTGCACTGGGATATGGCAATCTGAGTATCTTACGGAAGTGTGGTAACTGCAGAGTTGTCAAATGTTCCATAGTTTTTATAGATACATTGACTGGTGGCTATGTAGTAATAATGCTTACACCTCTAAAGCATTATGTGTGAAGCCAAATACGCATATAAGATGGATAGTAACCAGATAAACTACCTAAAAAGCGATAGAAACAGTAGCTAAAGCTGTGGGAAAGAGCTAAGTAGAGCTTAAAAAGAATAGTAATGAAAGGCATTTTTCCTGGGTAAGCCTTGGGTGAATGCTTGTTTATAAAGCAGAATACCTGGCTTTGGCAATATAAAAAATAAAAAAACCCTGTTGTGACTGAGAGTTTTCTGTGATGCCTCTGGTGAGTTCTCATGGCTTTGTGTGTGTGGTGCTTTCTCCTGTTTGAGCTCCTTGTCTGAAGAGAGGAGGTGCCAGGCTCAGCAGATGAAGTCCATAAATGCAGGGTCCTCAGTTCTTGAGCAGAGGTTGATTGAGTTCTGCATTTCTTAGCTTGCAGGGCTGAAAGCAAAGTCTAAGAGAAAATCATGCCAGGGAACTGAGAAAGCTATTTACTTCCTGACAGTAAAATGATGCTATTCTATAGCAGAGGGAGTGATGGGCTTTTCTTATTATAAAGATCCCAGAATAAGTTCCTAACATTATTTTTCCTTCCCTCACCTTCATTTCCCTTCCTGCTTCCCAAAGAAGGAGTGGAGGACTCACTACCCACCCCCCACTTAAAATCCCAACCCAGCAGATCATCTTGTCTGGGGAGAGTTGTCACTGTTCCTCAGAGACTGTCTCCAGGGTAACTTTGTTTGCCACGTCCTCGAGGGGATGCTGCCCTTCGGATGCTGTTCTGGGAAACAAAGCTTTTGCCTCATGCCCTCAAATGCATCACATTGTAATCCTTTGAATGTATCCGAGCACTCACTTGAACCCTGCAGAACGCACAGGACTGTCATGCCAAAGTAGGGCAGGACTGAATAGGTGTCAACAGGATGTCTTGCTAGCAAATGTAGCTGCTTATGTATTAAAATAGATGTTCAGTGAAGCAAGATACTGGCTTGAACACAGAGGTATCCGGTTTAAAAGCGCTCTTTGTTTCAAGAGCTGTGCTGTTCAGACCAGTTCCTCTCTTTGCATTGTTCCTTGCTGAGTATTAATTGATGGCCCGTTAACTAATTGACTCCCTTTCAAATAGGGAACTGTAGTAAACAATTTATTACTTGACTTGGAGGTTATGTGATGGCTGGGATTGTTGGTGTGGCACTTGCAATCTATCCCTTTAGCAGGAAGAAAGGGACATAAGAAAGAATCTTAACTCTTTTCCTGCAGCTTTGGTGCACATCACACATTGACATCCGGAAACTCTTTCCCTGGCATACCCGTGTCCAATGCAGAAAGACCTGAAAAGTCAAAAAATTTATCAGTCCCCGTACTTGCAGAAAATAGTAGAGATTTCTGTTGTGGTCTTTGAGTAAGTTACTGGTTAAATGAACTTTGTCATTCTAGAAAAGACAGCTTGTTTCATGGGCAAAAGAAGTAAGGGAGACAGATTTGTATTTTGGATTATTTCCTTCAATGTAAAAGGTAGTATGGGGTGTCTCTACTGACAGGCTACTCACATTCATAAAACTTATAGAAATTGAGTTGTTTATGCTCTCTGTCCTTTTTGCCAGAGAGGCTTCCAAATGGACAACAGGCTAAAAGTGGTTAAGGGGATACTGTGCAGCAGACATCATCTACTGGCTCATAGTAGCTTCAGCACCCTTAGAGAATGAAACAAACCAAATAAAAATCATCCCTTCTGGTACGCAGTTGGTTTGTCGCTGCCTGCTGTTGCCTTGTGTGGATGGCATCTGCTGGCCCAACTTCTTCCCTTTCTCTGCACTAGCCAGGTTGAGGAGAACTGCAGGGGCCACAGTCCTGTCTGGCCCCCAGAAGTCAGCACTGAGGGAGATGTGGGCTGTCCATGCCAGCAGGCAGGTTCTGTCTGGAGACCTCGTAGGGCCGTGTGCTTCATGTGACCATTACAGCACGAGCTGTGCTACAGTGTTAGCTGCTGATTGCTCGTCAGCCCTCACCAGCCTTTGTGGCTGAGAGCAGTAGGGATGCTGTGGGAGTCTTTTCTTAGAGGTGGGGGTCTCTAATGCTGTGGCACCATTAAAATTATATAATAATGCTGCTGAAATAAAACCCTACAGGGTGCTATTACAGACGGGGCTTCGTTTTCACGACGTTTCTGGACTCGACACCACTTTCTTTAATTTGACACCTTTTTCCAAACAGAATATCCAAATGGTCCTTAAATTACACTGTGAGTGAAGAGCTTTATAGTAACTGTGCAGAGTAACGTGTTTAAATGAAAGAAAAGTGTTGTTTCAGTGTGGGGTTTCAGATTTACCTTTCAAATGCTTTTAATCTCTACACTGCAAATTTGACAGATGCCTTTTATGGGTGGAAGACTTTTCATCTACCTGACCTAAAGGACACAGCATTTATTTGCATTTAGGCAGGAGTTTGCAGCACAGTGAATTAGCAGTAAGCCGATACTTCAGTTCTTGTGTTTTCTTTGAGACTGCTTTTGTATTCTTTGGGATCATAACTTGAGTGCCTTAAATTTCACATGTGTAGAATGTATCAATGCTGATTTGCAGTGCAGACACGTGGTCTGCTGTGTACCTTATGGATATGCTAGGTACTATTAGTGTTTGTATCCTGTGCTATTTTTATTTTCTTCCACCTTTAATTCTGCTGCTAGTAAAAAGTTAAATCTGCAAAGGCTATAATGAAAAAAAAGGGAAATATTAAAATCCACATGTCCTTGGCATGGTGAATCTGACTAGATATCCCTCAGTGCTGTGGTGCTCCAACTTTATCACACTTGTACTCTAAAGTCTTAAGAACCAGAGACAGCTTGCTGGATACTTGTGGAATATCTAGCACATCTTGGCAGGCTGGGTAGTTTCCAGTATGTTTTCTTTTTGATTTCATTTAATCTTCCTAGTGCCAATGTCTATTCCTCTCAATTAGGTGTTGCTATTCCTCTTGCTTTGCGGTGGTGGTATGATCAACTATCACAATTGTGGTTACAGCTGCAAGTGTGAATCTACCCTTGGGGATGCTGCACAGCATCAGCAGGAATGGGCACTGCCCTGTCCACTGGATGGGGATTGATTGCTGAACACATCAGCATGTGTTTCATGTAGGACCCTTCTTGGTCACCAGGTGCTTTCTTCTGGGTTAATCTCCAGGTAGTGGAGAAGGCAGAGAAAAACAACTGTAAAACTCTCATGCCTTGGCAATTTCTCTCCCTTTCCCCCTAGCCTCAGAGGATTTATTTTTTTGTTGATTAATCCATTTATTTTCAAAATGGACTGCCTGCTTGTTCTGGCTGGTCTTGGATGATGATAAATTGAGGAGGCAGTCATTTTCAAAATGACATTCTACTGGCGTCATTCCTTGCTCTAGGTGATACTTCTTTGCCTGGTGAACAGAGTGGTGTCTATGTGCACCATTCTATTCACAGGAGCAACAGCTGGTCCCTGTGTGCATCACTAGAGATGGGAGAGGCATATGGTACAGGAGATACCCTTTCCCAAGGAACCGGGATAAAATCTGCTAAACCTGACCTTGGTCACTGAATCCTAGTGCTTGCTGAAGTCTAAGTTATTCCTTGTTCTCTGTCCACCTCTGTGGAGGATGTTCTTTGGGTACATCCAAGAAAATAATCCAGGAAAAATATTGAAGTAAATTCTTCTCTTACAGGCTTTTTTTAAGCACCTCCCTAGTTTTGGATCAGCTAGTTCAATAGCAGGCAGGGTTGCTCATCAGTGGCATTGCACACTCCCTGTTAAGATGCAAATAGTTACTGCAACTCTTGATGTTAGAGGCACTATGAAAATGCTGGTACCTTTTGAGCAAGGAATAATTCACTTTACTTGTGATTTAAAAAAAAAAAGTGATTAAAAACCACCTCTGTTTTGAGGTTTGACATTTTTCCTGCTGCAGTGTGATTTTTTTCCCCATCAGAGCCAGCTGTTGTCTTGAGTTTTGATGGAGATATTCAATATGTGCTTGTTAAGAAAAATCTTCGTCATCGTGAGGGCTCCTGGAAACCTCCTACCTTTCACTTGCCCTCGGTGGATGGAAAAGAGCAAATGCACATGAAAACTGGGATTTTAGTGTTTGATGGCCAGGCCACATTTTGAGCATTATAAGAAGAAAATGCGATTTCTTTTCAGGCATTTTGGGATGGGAGATCAATTTTCTAATTAATGGGACACTTCTAACCAGAGGAAAACTCTTGACTAAAACCATTGGATTCAATTAAATTGTATTTCATTGTGAGTCCAAATTAAATGTTTTAATTTTGACTTTTAGGTTGGTTAGGGTTTTTTGCTGTTTTTTTTTTTTTTTACTAATGTTTCAGCCTAAATTTCTTCTGGATTATTTCAGAATAAGCTTCCAGAAGGTACTCAATTACTTCAGGACTGGTTTTGGGTAACTGGAGTGTTTAAATGAAAAAAAAAAAAATAAATTACTGTGTGTTAGGCAGAAAAAAAAAAATCATCTCCTGCATCACTGAATTTGGCATCGAGTTATATCTTGAGATGTTTTGTGGCATGCCTTGTGATACGTAATGTTTTTCTTAAAAGACCTGCTGTGTAGAAATAAGTGATTACCTTAGACTGGCAACTTGTGTTTAAAAATAAAAAAAAGTCTGTATTTCCCTCAAATTTGGTGCAAGAAGGCTTTTGATTATGCAATTTATAGTTACTGCCTCTCTAAGACAAATTAGAATTTGGCTTTGACCACGAACATGCATGTTCCATGAAGTTCTCTCTCACAGTTGTTTTGGTTTCCTGTTTGCTTCTTGTGAGATTCACGCTACTCGTTAGCTGAATAACAATTAGGGTTACATGGGAAGGGTTGTGGTCCCTGGAGAGAGACTTCCTTGGAGGCACTGCCTGCATCTTTTTTAACCAGAGTTGCATTGAGTAATTATTTAGGCTATAAAGGACAAGTGAGGTTGACAGTGAGTGCAGTTAAGTAGTAGAAAAATCTTCCTTGCAAAGCTGGTAGGACTGGGCTGTTGTATGCAAAAATCCTGAGTCCTCAGTTACTTTTCCTTGCCTTTTCCTGCACTGCTGTCTTTTTTACTCTTCTTCAGTGAGCCCCTTCCCCTCTTGTTGGCTGCTTGTCACTCTTGCTGCTCCTGGAAGGGCTGCTGGCAGAAATAAAGCAAGTGGGGTAAAGATGCTGAAACAACCAGGAAAAGCGATGAGCTTTGAGAGAGATTACAGGATTTTAAAAGAAATTAAAATGATCTGAAATTGCCTGTCTTAGGAGGGTGAGGCAAATGCTTTCAAATTCAGGCCTGTGCTGTTGTGGGCAACACTGGAGGAATGCATTTGGTTGATTTTGACATCATGGGGTTTGTTTAGTAAATGAACACCTCCACTAATAACCAGTGTTTGATGCCACTTGTTGCCAGTGCATAGCAGGTTTTGGAGAGCTCGAGCAAAGGCAAGCAGAACATATGAATGTAGTGATTGGAGGACAACTCTTTCATCAGCTCTAGTTACACACTAGAAGACAATAAATAGGTTGCAACTGGGCAGTAGCTAGAGTCAATTATACCTGAGGAGCAGAAGGGAATGGTTTTTCTTTTGCTGACTAGGCAGATTATTTTTCGGTCTTGGCTGCTTAGGGCTGGTGTGTGCAGGAGGACAGGTTTTACAAGCACAAGAACAGCTTGTATCTTGCAAAGAGACAGCAAGCATGCAGACCCCTCATCTTCATGGGTTTCACTGTTCATAAGGTGATTTGCCCTTCACTCCTTAGTGTTCTTCTAGGCCTATTGTAAGACAAACTTGGCCAGAGTGACTTAGCCAGAAGAATAGATGGCGTGCAGGAGAAGGCCCCAAAGGTTTTCATGACCTGCAGTGTATGATCAATATTCTCCACTGTCCCTGGGCACCAAAGGCATCCAAATGCATTCTTCCACATGATACACTAGATGTAGCTTTTGGGCTGTTGTGTCAAGTGGCAGCCCCTGGCATGTAAGCAGCACATTTAAGCTGCAGACTTAAAAAAAATTGAATGATAATAATACCCTTTTTCTTTCAATGTATTGTTTCCTCTGAATTCTATGGTACAACGGGCTGCAATGTACATTTGTTTCAGCCTGCATCTGAATGTAGAATTGTGTGGGTGTTACTGATTTCCTCTGTCTTGAGAGGTCAGTATTTAATGTAGCTCCCAAACGGTGGGACAGTGGGATGCAATCAGAAGACTCATGGAAAAGTGCTGGTTTTGAATGCTAACCAGCTTGAAGGAAAAAAAAGGTACAGAAACACCTTGTACATCAGCACTGAAGGAAAGATGTCAGAAAAGTAAAGGAGTGAGGCCTGTGTCTATTTGTCAACATAGATGTCTCTAAAAGTATATTATTAATTAGAAAAGTGTTCTACTACGAATTATGAAAATTAGCAGGGGACTGATTTCAGTTACTTGTTTGCTCTCATTAACACTTTAGCATAATGTGCACTTCAGTCAGATAAAGAATGGAACCTCTTTGGTGCCTTTTGAGAGTGCCTCAAAAAGGACCTTGATTTATACTCTACTTTTTAGCCTAATTAAAACAGATGATTAAAACATGCAAGTCCCTTAAGATGACTGTGCTGAACTGATTTTTTTTTAATAAGCTGAATAATGTTTAATGTTCAGGGTAAAATTGTCTGAAAATAGAATTACAGCATCATCTCGTTATGTTTTGTATTTAAGCTTAAGTAATTAACATCAACACCACCACTGATTGTGGTTGTTATTGTGGAAGGTCGTACGCTGTTACTGAAATCACATATGAATGACTGTTCTGAAACACACATGGCTTCTGTCTCCCAGAGTGCTGCAGCCCTTGTTCCACTGTCTCCTGTTTTCCCAGGAACTCATCAGACCTGATCGTGTGCCTGCATTTTGGGGAGGTGCAGTGGCTGTGTGTGTAGAGGTGCCCAACTGAGCTTTATCTGTGTTGGGTCAGCTGGTGATGGGAACAAAGGAACTGTGACAGCAGTCATCTGATGTCACATCTTGTGGTGTTGGTGACTGGATATTGAGCTGTTTCAGGGTAATTGCCAGACTGAAGTTACCCTTACAGGCTGATTTCGGTCTTGATGTATTCTTGATGAGAATTTTTTTTTCCCCCTCTCATTTTGGAAATCTCAAATTTGCTGCTGCTGTTTGAAAATGCAGCCTTGCTTATGTCTGTCTGCATTTATTGTTTTTGCTGCTCCCACTTAAAGTACAGAGGGGTTTACCCTGCATGAGCAGGGCTCACCCCCTCTCCTCTTCTGCACACTCACAAGGGCTTTGCTATGTAACCAGAGTACTCAGAAGAGCAAAGGCCAGGCAGGAGAAGCTGAAATCTTGGGATGAAGGGATTTATCTGACTGTGTGCTGATCTTTCGTCTTCTTGATGGCATTTTTTCCAGCATTTCTTGGGGCTGCACAGGAGGCTTTCCACGTGTGTGGCACCCTGGAGATACGTGCTTAGAGTGGCAGGAAGCAGGCAGGGCATCATACACAGTTTCCTCCTTGCCGGTATCATGGCATGTTCAAGAAATGAGCCCTTGGAAATGTGTTCCCAAGCTATGGCTCCTGTGCTGGTTGAAAATGTATTTTAAAATGCTGTACTAGCACTCCTGCTTTTTCATGTACTGCTGTTGTATTATGTGAGGTGAAAGGCTCTGTTACACTTACAGTGCGTGATGTGGTCTGATTTGATTTCGCTTACTGATTTAGACAAGACAGATCACGTGACTTCTGGATACAGTAAAGCCCTGTACACCTCAGTCCTTCGAGGTGCTATAAAGCATCCTTTGCCAGAAGCAGAGTAGTCTCATTGCTCGATTACTTTTATGGGAGCTCTGGGCAGCTTGAGTCTCACAGTCCTCCTCAAACTCTGAGGATTACAGCCATTATTCCAAATTTTCAAGGTATTGCTCCGGGTCACATTATCTACACGTGATGAGGGAAGTGGGTATAGTTTGTGCTTGGGGAAGCAGAGACAAATACTAGCTCTGTTGCCATTTTATAAAGGCTGTTGCAAACCATCACTTGCAAGAAACATGCGCACATAGAGACACAATGTCAAAACGTGTGGTGTGGACTGTAGGGGAGCCTGGTGTCCACAGCACCTCCAGTGATGTGACAGGGTCTGTATTTAACCTGATGAACAAGAACAGTGCTTTACCCTTGTCAAATTACGTAGAGAACTCACCAGGGGAATGAAACCTTAACCTTTCTTGCTGCATTGCATGGGGGTGTGTGAAGGATTTTAAATAATGAGTCCTGCTGAAAATAGTTCCCTTGTATAAACAGAATATAAATGCTCTGAATGTATGGCTGGTCTAGTCTTGAGGTTGCTTTAGCTTTTCTGCCTGCTCTTCTGAGAGCTGTCTTTAGCTTCATAGTAGATCTCTTATATCCTTTACTTCCAGAAATTGCCTACTTGTTCATTCTTGGGCACAAGTGATCAGATCACCCCTATTTTGAGGACAGCAAAATTCTGTGCACTTCAGGGCCTTTACCATGGAAATATACAAACACTTGGTAATATTTCAGGGACTGCAATGAGAGTCAGATGCATGCTTTGCTCAGGAAATGAGCTGTGATGGCAGGAGCCCTTACTCCTGTTTGATTGTAGTTGTACTTTTCTCTAGCTTTAAGATGGAAGGTGTGGCCAGGCTGTACTTAGGAAGGTAACCCTCCAAAAGAGGATGGCTGTCCCCAATTAACCTACAGGGATACTATCCTGGGTTTATCCTGAGCCCTTTGCCTTACCTAGATGTTGGCAGAAAGCTGTTGCTGAAACCCACATCAGGATATCAGTTTGACTGTGGATGATCAGGTGTTGGTCTTTGTGGCAATGTCCCAGCCTTGTTCAATTTACTAGCATAACAGTAATTTCAGAGTTTGGCATACGTGGGTTTTACTCCAACCCCGTGCATGCCCAGTGGTATCTGGAGGCAGCCCTGCTTTGCTGTGCTCTGCCTGGGTGAGCTGGGCCCTGCAGCTGCTGATTGACAGCTGTTCTGAGGCCTCGCTGTGACAATTGACACCACATCGAGTGGCACTGAACCAGAATCCCCAAAGGAGATCAGGAAAGATGATCTGGAGAGCAACTGGTTGCCTGGGTCGAGTCTCTTGGGCTTGGCTGGCAGCCCTCCAACCAAGGGACTCTCTCTGACAAGTTGGGGGACCTGTCACCCTTTGGGTTTGCCAGCAAAACCCTCTCTCTCTCCCTGGGGTGCAGCTCCTGCTGTCTTCTGTGTTGGCACACCTGCTAATGGGCTCTTCAAAGGTCTTGGGTCGTTGTTTGAATTGCTGGTGCTGTTATGTGAGGAGGACAGAGTGAGTGATACCACAAAAGGAATGAATGCACTAATGTGAGAGTGTTTTTTGTTTTTTTTAAGAGATGTAACCTGAATGTTTTCACACTTCACTTCCTTGAAAAATAGAAGGTTTTACCCTTCTATGCTTAATAGGTTGCAATGAAATGTAGACGTGGGTATCAAATGAAACAGAATATCTAAATTTGCTTATTTGAATTATTGTCCTTGAAACAAATTATGTTTTCACTCTGTTTTATATTTATAAGAAAACGTAATCCCTTGTGCATTTATCTGAAAGTGTAATAGCCTTTTGTTTCTGCTACTCAAGTCTTACTTCAGGGGGAAAATAGGTGTTTATTCTGCCTAGGTTTTTGCAGTTGCTTACAGTTTAGTACTCCTTTGTACAGCAAGTGTTGGATTAGCTCAAAGCCCTCAGCTTCATTGTTTGGCACTTTGGGACATGGAGGCACTCTGAATAGGTGTAAATAGCAGTTTGTATGCATGGGAAATGTTGGGAAACCTGGATTACTAGGAAGCAGCTTCAGAAACTTGCAGTTTATTTTAGCTTCTCGATGCATCCACCTTGGCTGCTCCTCTCTTGACTGCCACAAGGAATGAAGGGAGATAATGGAAGGAGAGTTAAAATGCATCTCTTTGGTACTCTCTGGCTTAGTTTTCTCAACATGCTGTGTGGATCTTTTGCCTTTAATACGTGGGTCAGATCCCTGGAAGCAACTCACCAGTAGATTGGCTCTGACCTCATTCCTCAGTTCTAGGGATCCTGGAGATTTGATGCTCTCCAAGAGCTGGAGAGATGTTAGTTGCTGGGAGGTCTTGGGCAGCACAAGGGAGACCTGGGAGAGAGACAGGTCTGTCTTCAGGACAATGCTGAAAGTGCAGAAAATGCCTCCTGTTCTCCTAAAAACTTGCTGTGTACTTTGGACTACAATTAGTGCAACATTCATAACTGAAGAACCAACTACTGGATGGGAGATATTTTTCTTTTCCTGTTTTGGAAAGAAAGCTTAATGATTTAATTTTCTTTTCACTGTTCCTATACATGGCAGATGAATAATTTAGTTGTTTTTCTTCCTTGTTGGAGGAAGTATCTGCTTTAGAAAAAATTAGATCTGCTTTTACATTTAATTCTCCTAGTAAAAGGAATGTGAAAGGAATTTCACTGAGTCAATGAAAAATAGCTCTATTACAATAGCTACTAAAGGTGAATCTTAAAATTTATTTTTTAATGGAGTCATGAAAAGCATTGGCAATATTAACAGTGTGCTTAGATCTCTTTCCCTCTTTTTTTAATTAAAAATAAATCTTCTGGTTCTATTTATGTTAATGCACTTAGTAAATAATTTGGTAAAGAAAAGCTGCAGGAATGAGGCTTGGAGTTAACAACCTCAGGGAGGGGAATGCAGGGGACTTGGGCTATATTGTTTCCAAAAGACTTTTCTAAATGTTAGAAGCTCACGGTCCTTTAAACAGATCTCCCCACTCAAGGTCACCGCAAACCCTCTGTGCCAGGAGTTAAATGTGCCGTGGATGCACCAAGATTGTCTTGACATTTTGAGCGAGACACATGAGGATGCTCTCCACGTTCACAACACTTGCTTCCTCGCATCAGTCTCCTCGCTGGCTTTCTCTTTCTTCCTGCGTTTTGGTAGAGATTCTTATTTCCTCCTGCTTTATATGTCACTGAATCATTTCTTTCTTCTTCGTTATCTATTCCCCATCTCTTTCCAGCTGCCTTTTGTGCAAAACAACCCTGGATAGCTTCTTTTTTTTCTCTCTACATTTTCTGTCAGTTTCTTCCCTTGTCTCCAGGGTGACCTCTTGCCCTTGAATGCTTGAACCGTGGCTCTTTGTCTCAAGATATGTCAGGAATTAAGTTCTCTGGGACATTCATCTATGTCACCTTTATTTGCTTGGGAAGGTGCTGTGGATGTTTATGGCAATGCAGCTGTAGTGATAGTAATGTGAAAATAACAGCTCTGCCTTTGCCGAAACTTTGTCTTTTTTATAGTTTTGATGAAACAGCCTGAATTGGGGGGAATACTGAAGGTCATTAAAAAAATTCATGAAACAGTATTCCTTGCATCCCTGCCTAACAAGATCTGATCCTATTGGCATTATATCATTGGCAGGATGCTGGAGTGCCATACTAATGTCAAAAGCATTGAGATAAATGACAGCTCCATTAATTGGGTAGGCATTTGGGCTCAACTTGGGATCATAACATATTTTATAGGTGTGCTTGGGGCAACAGAAGGGGGTAGCGTGTTGAAAAGTTACTGGGCTCGGATATTTACTGCTGGGTATGCTAATGTGAGTGCCAGCACTGCTCTGTCTGTGGAGCATGCACTGCTGGAGAGGGTGTTTAAGGATGCTGGGCACATCGCCTGGAAGGAGGTAGACTCTCTGCATATATCAGTTTTTTTCAGCTGCAGTCCCTTAGCACAAGGGGAGCTGTACACAGGCAGTACGCGCTGCCTACTGAGCAGGCACACAACTCCCATCCAGGCAGGCGTTTCTGGGCAGGTTTAAGGGGGCTACAGCTGCATCCAGAAAAGTGATGAAGCACTTCAGGTGACACTGAGATCTGTGGGAAGATAAGACTTAAGATGGTAGAACTTTGGTAGTTTTGTGAATATCTATGTTTGTTGTTCAACGGAGCATAAACTTTAAAAAATATTATCTCCAAACTGTGCGTGGGTTTGAGATTTCCTGTGATGCCAGTGTTGCAGCAGAGGTGCTTGCAGATGCTTTCTTCAAGCTTAGTAATCAGTTAGTGACAGAGGTGGTGGGCTCTGCCTCCAGAGGTAGCAAGGAACAAAATGCATCCTTTGCATCTATTGCCCAGCTTAAAACAGACTGCAGAATTTGGTTGCTCAAGAATCTGTAGAACAGAAGTGCTCTTTTTGATGGTTTACCTGCTGTAACATCACCTTCCTAGTGACAAAAATGTTGCTATATTTATACTTCAAAAATTCCTGTTAGTAAATGAGAACTGAGAAAGGTGGTTATTCTTCATCTACTGTATTGGAGAAAGCATGGCTTAGAAAATTTTTTTCTGCATGGATAATTAGTTACACTTGTGCAGCTCAAATAAATGCCTTCAAATTGCACAGCAACAACCATGCTTTATTTGCCCAAAGAACTTCTATTACTTACAATAACATGCAAAAAAAAGAGATGTATCCTGGGCTGATTTTCACATTCCAGGCTTATTTTTTAGGGGACTGGCAGTGAGGCATTGTTTTCTGTTTTCATTTTGTGAAAGAACCCTGGAAACCTGCAGTCTTTGTGCATATATGCCATGCACATTTAATAAGGAAATTACAGAGACAATAAAACCAAAGCCCTGACATGCATTTTATTTTTCTTTACTTTTTTTTAAACAAACAAACAAAACCAAGCTTCTTGGCAGAGTTGAATGACACTTGCAGGCTTCTGCTCCAGCCATTGCATGAATGTGGTAAAAAATTGAAATTGCAGCTGGGTCTGGAGACATGGAGGTTTTGGAGATAATGACATTAAAGGGACCTTTATGACTTATCTACCTTTCCACAAGTGGCAGCCAGGATATACTCATTTTAACTAACATTTGTGCTTCAGGCAATTTTACGTGCCAAGTAGGTCTTAAATAAAGTTTGAAATAATTTTGCTTTTTTTATTTCATGGCACTGATTAATTAACGGGTTGCTGTTAATAAAAACAGGAGTTTTCAGTTGTTCTGCCCTATGCTCAGCTGACAGTCTGGACTTGGACCCAGGCCAAGTGCAGAGGAGTGAGGGCATTGCAAAAGTATGAGGCAAAGCTTGCAGTAGTGGGCAATCTCATTTTCTCAGATGAGACTGAAACTTTCTCCCTGCAGAAGGTGGGAGACTCTGCAGGGGAGTCAGCTCCAAGCGAATGCTTTAGCACAGCTGGTGTTGGAGATTCACTAGTCTCAGAGCTGGAGGGGATGTGGCTGAGCCAAAAGGGAGGTAACCTGCAGGAATATAAAGCCATGCATTTATTAAAAACATCTTTAACGTGATGCTTATCACATGAATAGCACCGGCTTTATCTTCAAAACTATCATGAAAGCAATAATGGCCGTGGGGGGAGTTTATCATTGGTAACAATAACAACCCAGGACTCAGGTTTTCAAGGCACAGTTGGGTGCTCAGCAGCTGTGACCTGCTGGAGTTGCCCACTGCTGTCGTTGTCAGGGGCCAGCTCCCATGTCACAGCCCACTGTGACCCCCAAGGTCACCCACAGAAACTGTTCTTCACATCAGCTCTGCTTTTGCCACGTCCTGCCTTCTTATGTTAAAGAGGGCAGTGGGTTGTTACTGTGGCTGTCACAAATCCAGCTGCTGCCAGGCTTTAAAGGGTGTGATCATCACCATGGTTCTGATAACTCGTGCTCCCCAAGCTGGCAGCCTTTTGAATGGTGGTTTTACAATGTACCCTATCTCACAACTCTCCAACTAGGCGAGGTCCCAGAAAAATATTAAACTGTTTGACATAGGAAAAAAACAAACCAAAAACCATTCAGGTAAGAAAACAAAATGCTTTGTGGACCTCCTGGGAATGCTGTCTTCTCTCCATGAGGTTCTGATGGAGAAAGACCAGGTAGACGCTTGCATTTCAGATTTTCCCTATTGAGTCCGTGTTTGACAGGAGCTGGAAAGGAAGTTGTTTTTTTCAGATGTCTTGAACGTCAGGAGCATGGGGTAAAACTGGCAGTGGTAATTTTAGCTCAGAGGAAAAAGGTTTTGATGGTTTTGAGGCTGTAATGGCTTCACCTGAGACCAGATTTCTGTTTTGTTGCAGTTGTTGTCAGAGGTTACACTCACCAGAAACAGAAATTGGATTCTGTTTCCCTATGCCTCAGCTGAGTTCTAAAATGTATGATTTGTGGCAAGATTTTGCTATAGGCAATGGTTTTTTTTTTCCTCCTGATGTTCTCTCTAAGAAATTGAAATTTATGACGAACATGGCTATTTTTCTTACACCATCTCCTATTTCTCATCTTTAACATTCATTAGAGATGGTTTGTTCCATAAAATCCTAATCCTAAAGGAACTGGGTAGAGTGTGGCTCTCTGCATGACTGTGACAGTGCAGACTCCCTATCTGCCAGAGGCTTTTTTGATCATGCCAAAATAATTTTGAGGGGAAAAGAGAGGAAAATTTTCCCATCCTGACTGGAATGTTAGTGTCTCAAATATAACCAGTGTATAATTTGGGAGTGGGGAAAAGGGCATGAGAAACTCCTCAGTGAAAATACTGGATTTCCAGTATTTGGAAGGACTGTATTTTAATTTGAACTTTTTATCAAAGTTGATGGAAAAATATGCACTTGAAAATGAAAAAGAATTCAGGATTAGTTTAATATCTTCATTTTAAAGATGTTTAAATCAGGCATTATGACAATTCGATGTTTTTGTTTTGCATGCATTTTTCTTTTTCCAAAAAGATTTCTCAGAATTTCCCTTCTTCTCATGAACAGATTTAGTTTTGACAGATCACCATTTTCTGATGAAAGAACAAGTTTTTTCAGAACATTCTCAGCCAGTGCTTCTGGGGGCTGTACATACTGAACAACACTAACCTGACAAGCATAATTTCTTAATCCACGTGTGTGTCAAGTAAAGCATAAAACAGGTGCATGTTATGCTAGAATAAAATTGTAGATTCTGTGGGGGTTTTATAGTTTTTTGGTATTACCAGGTAACGGTGTGATTTAAACCACAGGGCTTTGGGTTTAAACTAAATGTAAAAACATTTTGCGCTTTTTGGAGTGAAAAAAATTATGAAGTCTGGTTAAATAGTAGCACAATTTTTTGGGTTTTTTTTTTGTTAGTATATTGTGTTGTCTGGCATGGAAAGCACATACTATATGCATAACTAACAAATTATTTTCTGGGGGAAGCATTTGTGCACATGGCAGGCCTTGGAGGATGCATGCTCCTGCTTCTTTCAGAAAAGCTGCATTTTTTTTCCCCCTTCCCCCATCCAAAAAGAGGCATAACACATTACAAAGAAGACACCACTTGTTACGTGGGTCTGTCGCTCTGACAGGTGAGCATAGCAGAAATATTTCCAGTTGCAATAACCCACAGGTCTCTGATAGGCTTCTGGAAACAAGGCTCGGCCTCAGCCAAATGATCTCTCGTTTGCAGGTAAGATTGGGAGGCTGATTTCCTCCAGCCCTTGGCCACTGTGTCCTCTTCTGGGTGGAGACATCAAAGCCAGGCAGCAGTAGCTCTCCTAAAATAAGTGGTGCTCCTGCAGCTGATGGTGCTTTCAGCTCATGCCGGGCTCTCCAGCTGTTCAAGGTGGTCTCCGATGGCCACCTGAAACTCCTTGTCAGCCTTGGGGCTACCCCTGTGTGCCACGGGGCCTGGGGAGCAGCAGTACACGTACAGATGTTCTCTTCTCACTCCAGCACAAATGGGACAGGTTTTTATCATCATTTCTACATCTTTTAAATCTCATTGTAAAATGGCGAGCGCACAGTAACAGAAGGAGGAAACCTCTCTTTTTCTCGGATGCTTGGTGCTTCTCTTCACCTGGTACACAATAACCCTGTCCTGCAAATTTGCACAGTTTTGTTCCACAAGGTCCTATGCACCTTCCAAATCTTGTTGGTCTCTGCAGTGGATCAGCAGTTCACTGGCCTGGAACATCTGTGGGGTAGCTGCTAAAGCTTTGGCTGATCTCTTGTTTGGATAGAGTTTTAGCCCCTGTGTCACTTTGTCCTCACCCTCACACAGCTTCTGAGTGCTTGTCCTGAAGACAAGCAGTGAGGTGAGTGTCGTTCATCTAAACTTCATTGCCTGGATGGAGACGTGGGCAGAAGTGGTCTGATAATTTGGGATGCCTGGACTAGGAAATGCTGTCCTGGACCGGGCTGGAAGGTAGCAGGTCTCTTGCTTTTTGTTTTATCTTTTGTAATTTTTTAGTATCTGTATTTCCACTCCCTGCACTAAATTTCAGCAATAATATTTGCTATTTTTTAGAAAGCGCATATTTTTCAGTGCCCTCAAGTACAATTGCACAGAGACTTGAAGCAGCCTGAAACCTACAATTCCCATTTTCCTTATGATAGGATATAGGAAGAAAGAGTAATGAAGTAACCAGTTATTTAGGGCTAGGTATTATTTTCAGCTGGATGCTGATGTATAACGCTTGATTTCAGCATCTTCTTCTAAGCAAAATGACTCTTCTGAGGTTTCTTTGGCTTACTTGTTTATTGTGAGTGAAAATAATTGTTTCAGTGATTTTCTTCCTCTGATGGTTCTGAATTGGCTTTATTTGAGGACCTTTTTTAGCTACTTTCTGAAATTGATTGTTACTGTGACTGTCTAGGCTGCTCTTGTGTTTCACTACACGTCTTTATTTTCAATGTATATATGTATTTTAATAAATATTTGAAACACAAAATGGCATTACACATTTCTGCCACTTTGTAGGCTTCTTTCCCATCTTTTAGTAGACAAATCTTGAATGGCAGTGTAAAGTAGTGTCTTGTTAGTTATATGCAACCTACAGATTTGAATAAAGCATGGTAGAAAAGTGCCTGGGGTACATATGAGGAAGTGAGGGCAAACCTTTCCTGAATCATTGTGTGGATCTCACATGAGGATTGCTGGGAGAAGCTGTAAAAGCTAAGTGATGTGTATTAATAGAACCGTGCTAAAGATCATGGGAAAGTGTTTTATTATATTCGAGAAATATTGTATCTTTTTTTTTTTTTTAATGGTAATTTAAAATGGCAAGAAGAAAATGAAGTCTGGAAATTAATTTGACTGTTACAGTGTAACTTCGCTGAGAGCTTACGGTAGGGCCCGTAGCACAATTAATTCTTTTTATGCACTGAAAGAGCTGCTTGACAGCTGCACCATCTGGCTGGGTGTGGGATAGACTGTATTTTATCAATATTTATTTTATAATTAACCCCTACCATGCTGGTGCACATACAAGAAGAAGGGGTTTAGATGTGGTTGGTTACTGCAGGGTTGGAAGCAGGGCAGGGAATGAGAAAGGTATTTTGGTGACTGGGAAGCAGAGCAAGATCCCACTTTCATGGGGATTGGCTCTTCTTCTGTTGTGGTAGGATATCCTGAGACCTGAGTACAGACTTTGGATTAACTGGGCATTGCTTGTTACCATATGCACCCACCTGTGGGAGCTGGAAGATGGTAGCTTAGCAAAGTGCAATACAGTGAGTATTCTGGATTCCTGTGGTGCCTAGTCTGGACTGAGCTGAAACTGCAGCTTCTTCTGTGCTGATACAGTTTCTCTCTTTTGTCCTGTTATTATTCTTACCAATCAGTTAGAAAGTTAATCATTATTAATTCTCTTTTTCTTGACTTGAAAGGCAGCGACTTGATGGGATGCAGAAATACAGACCTGTACATAACAATATTAGACAAGTCATGTTCCTATCTGTAAGAAGAATAGCTATGCCACAGCAGAGTCCAAGGATATCCTGGAGCTGAGGTCTTCAGCCTGCCACTGTTCCTAGTGATTTTGGGTGGGTGACAAGCCACGCTGTGCTCCTGTGATCATACTTGCCTTTGGCGTGTTGGTATTGAATTGTTCTGGTTGAATCATTAGGTATTAGTGACAGAGGTAGGTAATGTGTGTAGGGTTCCTGTTGAATGTTTCTTCCCTTAGTAATTTTTAGCTTTAGATGGAGGATTGGCATGTGAGATGTGTTCTCCTCTGCTGTCATTACTACCTCCCTTCAGGGCTATCATTAAACTCCACAGGTTTTAACACAGAGTTCAGGGAAAGCATGTTAGGCCAGCAGAATCTTTGCAAATCTGTTTTTTAGGAAATACCTTTTTACACTGATGTAATGGTATCTTACTTGATAGAGCAACAGGGTGCAGGGTAGAAGACAACAGCACATGTACTTCTCCGTTTTTTTCTGCACAGTAGATGAGTAAAAGTCAATTTAGGTTAATTGGCTCTAATTTCCCCTTCTTTCTCACAATCATTCATTTTTGTTCAGGAGATGATAGAAGACACCTTACTCCTTCTTCTGTTCCAAGCAGTGAGAACATCCCTAGGAAAGTTATTACTGGGTCAGGCTGATGACTTGCTGACCCAGTGTCTTGTCTCTAGCAGTAATTAGCAACAGATGGGGTGAAGGGAAAAGTATGAGAACAATGGCACATCTGCGATCCTCTGATGTAACAACTTTCTAATCTGGAGATAACATCTGGACTGTCAGGTTAAAGCTACTGATGGACCTTGTGCCATGAGGATTTTTCTAGTTCTTTTTGAATGTCTCTGGCTTCTACATCTGCTACAGCGAGTTCCCAAAGACACTGTAAGTTGTGTAGAAAAATATATCACTGTGTCTCTGGAAGTATTTTATTGACTTCCCTCACTTGTGGTGGGGTCACTGAGGAGGAATACTGAACAATAATTTCCTATTACCTTCCTCATACCATTACCAATGCTAGTTGTGTCAAACCTCTCTCTCTGTTGTGTCTTTTCCAAGTTGACATTGCTGCTTAATAACTCGAGTTTGTGCCTTTGGGCTCCTTCACCTGCATGCCTTGCAGCAGGATCACTCTGTGCACTCTGACCAGCCCCGAGGGCTGTCTAGGAGGCAAGGGGAGAGGCAGAACAGTCACTTTTCTTCCCCCAGCATTTCCAGCTTTCTCAGCTGGTGAAAGGAGCTAAGGTGGGGGTCCTGCATTTGCACTGACTTGCCATATGACCACTGATGAGGTGCTTGGGCTCATTTCTATGTGTCAAGAAGCCCTCTGAGATGGCAGATGGGTGGGAACAATGTGCTTGCATGCTGCTGTAACAGCAGTGAAGCAACCAGAGATGCTGGCAGCATTGCCAAACCGAGGCTTGTAGGAAGGATGCAGCAGCAGAGTGAGCACTGGGCTTTGGCTGAAGTCCCATGTCAGTCCTTGAACCAAAGGTCACACTGGTTCTTGTGACAACTCCTTGTGGACTTGGCCCATAATCCGTTCAGACCATGGTTTATACAGTGAGGACAGGAGCACTGATCTGTCTTCCTCTGCATGGCAGGCAGAAAAACCTGAGATGTGCCCTAACACTGTGGGAGCTGAGCCTGCATAAGTGTATAAAATAGCCTTCACTAGGGACTGCATTTATCTTCAGACTCTAGTTAAGATCCTTACAGAGCCCTATCAGCATATATGATGGGAATAAGTCAAGATAACAAGGTCAATATCCAGAGAAATTGAAAACACCAAACAACAACCAGGCTCTGGCATTTGTTTGGGGAAACTAAAACAAGGCATAATCTGGAAAAACTGAAGCAATTGGTGTAGTTACAAATATCTATTTTCTAATCTCTTTTAGACCTTGCTTCTCTTCATCCTGTTAGTGTGTTGGTGATAAATAACTGCAGGATCATTGAACAGCCCTGAGTACTGCCATGAATGGAGCTGATGTAATTTACCGCTTTATTTTCTGTGCTTTTTTTAAATTTTTTTTTTTTTTTCTTTATTATTTCTTTTCTTTCCTTGCCTTGTCTGCTTCCATCTGTGTTGCCTACCAGTCTCTTTTGGTTTGGGAGCCACATGGGCATCTCGGGGAAAGTGTTGAAAGCCTGTACTGATCATTTAAGTGCTTCGACTCAAGCACTCGAAGAGGGAGGGAAAAGGTCTTGGTTGTTGGACTGGTTGTTGTAATCACTTTGTTTTGTGAGTTCTCCATGCACACACGAGTGCAACTCTGCTTCAGCATCCTGTGTTGCTGGGGTGCCGTTCACGGTGGCTGCCAGCATTTGAAAGTCTCTATGCTGAGTGATGGGGAATGTGCTGCAGAGCCAGGAGTGTTTGAGGGTCTGGTCTCTTCATCGGTGACTTTCTAGGTGAAGATTTGGGGGAAATGGAATTGTTAACACAAAAGATATGTTTGTTTTCTCTTCCATGCCCCTCTGGATGCTTTGTTTTTTGTATCCCTTTTTCTCTTTGTTTCTCAAGAAATCTCCATAGCAACCTCCCTGCTAGGAGGAGGAAAGAAGCCAGGGTAAGAGAAGCAAGAGAGAGGCAGCCTGTGAAAATGGCCTGGGCGTGTGCTAGAGCTGTAGCACACGCCCAGGCCTTTACTAATTCTGTTCCTGAAGTAACTGGGCTATTACCCAGAGAAAGTGTGGTGGTGCCAAGGAGATCTACAAGGGTCAAGAATGACATCCATGCTGGTTTGAAGAGACCTCTGGAATCTCTAGTCCAACTTCCTGCTCAAAGCAGGACTATTGTCCACCAAGCAGAGTGTGATAAAAAGGAGAAGAAGAACACTCCTTCCACTATCAAACTAAACTAAATTAAAAAGCTGTATGCAGGATGTCAAAAGCAGAAAAAAGCTTTCATTTTGAACAAAATTCCCTAGCAGGAGCAGATGATAGAGAAAGGAAGGTGTGAGTTTGTGCACATGGCAACCTGGGTGATAAAGATTCTTATCTTACACAACCGTAAAATTTACTTCCCAGCTTTTAGGAGAACAGTGACCCTGAAGGTAGGACTGAGAAGCTGTTGCTGGAAACGGTGCCCAAGGCTGCATGGGGTTTGGCAGTGTTCTTGCCCAGGGCAGGGCAGTACTGCTCCTGTTGCCCAGAGCCAGAGCGTGGGAGAAGTCCGTGCTGGCTCTGTTAGAGAGGTGACAATCCTGACTCCGGCACATAATTTCTGGGGACATTAAAGGCTCTCTAGGACTGAATCCACATGATGCATGCAGGTTAGCAGAAGGGAGGGTGGAGAGAAAGCTGACTGAAACACCCAGTGAAGGGCTGAAAGCCTACTGCCGAAGCAGACCTGGGCTGCAGGAACTTGGAGTGCTGGGTGTAGGGACCTGCTTACCCTATGTGTGTGGTGCTAGAGGGGGTTGCCAGACACTTCACTGCCGTATTTTACAGCTATGCTGTGAGTCAACAGCCTGTTCAGTTTGCTCTGGATTGCCAGGCCAGCTGCTGTATAATCCCAGCCACGCTGATAAGTGGAAAATATAAGCCTAGGGAAATATGACCAAGCCTTGGTGAGAGACAGTGCAATCATTCTGTGCCTTGCAGGCAAATGTAAGCGTGTTGTGATACCAAGCCCATGCAAGTGGAGAGGTTTTTGCCTGGAGGTTCATGCAGCTGACACACAGCAATACTGCTTGTTGGAGGGCATGGGTGTAATCCTAGGACAGCCCTGGAGCAGGGGGCAGAGCAGATATCTGGGCCCTGTCCAGTGTCTGAACGTAATGTGAGAATGCAGCTGAAGGATATGAATGTCTACAGGGCAGTGAAAGGATAAAAATAAAAAGAAGCCCCCATCCATGCAATGCCTGTGTGGCTTCTGAAGGATAAAGTACTGCTGGTGCTAGTGGAGAAATCATCCCTTGAAACTGCCCCATCCTTGGTGTGTGGCTGACAGCACCGAGAACCTTTTAGCAAACTGAGGAGTTGGTCCAGCCCAAAGCCATGAAGGAGGATGCAGAAAAGGAGCTGTTATTGTAGCCAAGAAGAAAATACAGCTGCTTAACTCATGATGAAAACAGTCTTGCCTCTGGGTTATGTCAGGCTGACCTGGATGGGTCCCTCTGCTTCCTGACTTCAGGAAGTATTGTTGTGTATCTGAATGTCCTCACGTATGGTGCAAGGGCAATACCAAGGTCTCTGCATTCCTAGAGGTGGGATAATGCAGACCATGGGCAGGCTTACCCAGCAGGGCCAAGCTCTCCACCACTGATAGCCTCCAGCCTCCTCATTTCCTGCCTGTCTCTCTGCTCTGGTACCCTTCCTAAAACAATTAAGGGGCGGAAAAGGAAACAAAACCCAAGAGTCCCCCAAATCCACTGTGTGGGATTCAACTAAGCTTTTTTGCTGGGCTGGAACGAAAGGTTTCCTGCAGGTTCTCTTCGTTTATTTATTTTGCATAGCTGTTTTAAATTGCATTTAAAGAAATATAAAGAAAAAAATCTTTGTAAGGAATTTGTTTTGTTTGGAAGATATTTCAATGGGACAGTGTTGGCTGTTTGTTTAAATATGAGAAGGGGAGATAGTGTTTGAATGTTGCTTTCCAGTTTCTGGTGTGCCTTACATACTGCTTTGTTCAGTGTGAATCTGGATAAACAACACATTTGATTGAAACAACTGCCACAAACTCCTGCCTGTGGCTTTGAAGTTAAATAAAGAGGTGCCACAATTTTACTTAATTCTACTAATAAACAGACTTTAATTTTAGAAACATGATGTTATGTCATGTCCTTGCCTAGCACAAGATACGTAGAAATAAAATAAACTCTCAGTATTTACCAGCTCCACGATGCTTTGCGTGCATGTGTTGAACAGGGATGGTGATGCAGTAAACATTCACAAAAGTGGGAATTACTCTATAACCTAGGGGTCCTGGACATAAGCCAGGGAGGGGGCATAGAGGGAGGTGAAGTAAGGATAATTTCCAGGACTGTCACCATGTATGTGGCAGATTCATCAACAGGCATCAGTAAGAATAATTTTATATTTGATTGTGTTTTCTTGTTGCCACTGGTGAATAAGGATGGAAGCAGAAAAGCCTGCTTATAAAATGCCTCATGAATGTCAGCTGAGCCTTTGGAAGGTTTTTTCCTGCACTGTTCTGAAGGTGGGGCTTTTTTTGCAAAACTTCCTGGCTCTCAAGAGCCCTAGCCTAGTCTGGAAGAGCCTCTTCTGGGTGTGTTCTGAATCTGTCAGGCTTTGTGTCTGCTAGGACTACCTCCTGTGTTGTTCTGTGGCTGGTCCTCAAAGTTGTCACTGCAGAGACAGAGATGGTTGGCTGGTGACAAGGCAGGGAAGACTGATGTGATGTTCTCCCCTCGTGGAACTGTTGTGTTCTGTTGAAGCTTTCCTGTCTCCTTTGGTGTTGGAGCAAAGACCAAGATTGAGCTGGTTTCTAAATTTGGCTCGTGTTGTGTGTCCCCTGCAAGGCGTGTGCTGGAAGCAATCCCTGTGTGAGCAAGAAATGAAAGAGGAGGGGGTGAGCACCCTGCCTTTAGGTAAAGAATGGGAGGGTGGGTGAAAAAAACAGTTTAAAGTTGGTGTGACAGCATGCATTACGGGCAGGTTTTCAGGAGCTTATCTTCCACTTTTTAGATGGCTTATTTGTTTAATTCTAGTCAGCTCAGTGAATTAAACTTTCTCGCTTCACCTCACTTAACTTCTGTGTGCAGAGAGGCTTAAGCAATTGATATGACTTTTGCTTTTTGCGGCTGTTATTTTCTCGGGCGTGTTTTTGATTACTGTTGTCTCTGTTGCAGTTGTTTGTTCTTCAGCAAAAAGGGTGCAAAGCACTCGAACTCTGTACGTATTTTATTCCTTTGTCCTCGCACGCATCAGTTTAAAACCAAAACTAAACAAGAAAGGCAAAGAGGAAACAGAGAGAAGCGGGGTTCCCTCCTTGTTTTCCTCAAGGGATGGGTTCTCATCCATCTCTTAAAAGATACTGAAACCAGAAAAACAGTATGTTACTTTGGATTTTCCCTGGAAGTAACTGATTTAGAGATTATAGGGGAGTTGTGTCATTGAGCAGCCGAAAAACCAGAGATGCTTGTGATACTGCATCTCTGCCATTTCTGGCTTTTGACATAAAGGCATGATAATATTCTGGCGAGACACACGCCTGCTGTTGCACCTGTGTGACACAGATCTGCAAGTCCACAACAGGGCATTGTTTCACCAAAGTAACCATAACCCCAAATCCTTTTTCCTCCCCGTTTCTGTCTGTAGCAGTAAACAAACACTCTGGATTTGATTCGTGTAACAATATTATGATGTGCCCATCTTATTACAGGCTTCTTCTGAAGCCTCACGGAGTAGCAGTTGACGTGTTATCTGCAGCCTGTGTATGCAGGTAGTGGGGGGAGGCTGATTGGCATGCTGTCTTCTCCCTGTCTGCTGGTATTAGTATTCATATCAAAGAAAGCTGTTTGGTTCCCTTTCTCCTGGGCAACTGCAGGAGTCAGTCACTGCTCCCTGATGTGAATGGCAACAAAGAGAAACTGTTCATTGATTCAGAGCAAAAGAGCCCAAGTGGGTGCTTTGATTTCAGAGAAACTCTGCTCTGCAAGGGATCTGCAAGGTTAGACTGCCAGTGTTTGGGAAATTTTGTCCAAGTTGTGACTCCCAAAGTGTTTTGGCAATACAGTGACAGGCAGGCAGGCCTCATGGATAATTTTACATTAATAACTATGACTTACATGTGCCAGTGTAAGACAAGTGATTCCACTGTGAGAGTCAGACCATAATTAAATATCTAACTCTGTAGTGGGGCTATGCTGGTGGTAAATGGGGTATTGACTTTTGGCTCCTATTTTGACTAAAACTACAAACACAATAAGGACTCCAGCAAACCCCAGTGCCTAAGGTGGTAATGCATTCTGTAAATCAATAATATATTAGTAATAAAAATGACCAAAGCATGCATCCATTAAGAATTCATAATAGAAATTTGTTTAGGTTATATAGTGTGTGTATTGATTGCTGCTATTTAAAGATGAAGTATGTCTTTGAAGCAGAGTGCTTATATATGTAGCTGCCTACATTTTAAATTCATTTATTTTTAATGTGAAGATGGACTTGATAACATGGGGAAATATGTATGAATAGAAGTCACTATTTTATACCACAAAATGTTATGGGAATATAAGTGTACTGAGAAGCCACAAGTAGATGTCTGATGTTTCTGAAACCTAAATCTTAAGACTTCAGCAAAATAATAAGCAGTATGTGTGGCAGCCACTGTTTGCAGCTCCAGGCTTCCAGGTAGCTTCAGTTTTTCTTGGCTGTGTGCCTTAACGCTGAATTGCTTACCTGTCCATTTTGTGGTACACTGCATAATGTGGCTGATGTAGCAAAGGGATACTGTGCCCTGCTTTGCCTGAGTGGCAGGGACAGAGCTGTGCTACAGAGCTGCCAGCAGAACAGAGACCTTACTTCTCTGCAGTGCTGCTGGCTTTCTGCAGCTCCCACAGCTGGCACGAGGGGCTGCACAGCCAAAAGTGACTCCCAGGACATTGCCAGGGTTGGGAACACCTGCACCACCAGGACTGGGAAGTAGGATTTGGGGAATAATGCCCCTGACCCATCCCAGTAACATCATACCAGGCCCCTAAATGTCTCTGATGTTGATTTAATATTGTAGGGTGTACACTAGCTAATAACACTGAGGGGTCAGCATTTACAGAATTACACTAATTTCTTAGGTAGCCATAATGGAAGACTGAATTAAAAGAAAACAAAACCAAAAAACCCCAAGACAGACAAACCTACTTAACACATAGTGCCATACCTACACTTCCATCCATCCTTCTAAAGTTACTCTGGCTGATTAGTCCAGCTCCAGTGCATCTGCATTGTTACCTTCTGTAATGATGAAGGGTGGAGAAAACAATTCACATGCCATAGCTGCAGTCTTTGTCTCACTGCAGCAAATAAAAACTGTTTTAGATTACACAGATTATGGTTCATTATGAAAACAAAGCAAGCCTCTGAGTGAAAATCCCATCTGTTGGTTTGCATTAAGCAATTCCCTTCCTCCTTCTTGCCATTTGTTATTCCTGGGAATACAAAGAAGCTGTCCTGAAACTTTTTTTTTTTCTATTTTCAACCACTAAAGGCAGTATACAAACATTCTTTTTATGAATAAGCTCAGCAGGTATCTGCATAAAAGCTTATTGGTCATTTTGTGTTGTTTGTGTTTTTTGTTTTGGGGTTTGTTGAGTTTTTTACCATGGGGTCTTTTTTGTTTTTCTTTTTTTTTTGTTCTTAAGTTGATAAATCCAGTGGCTTCCATGCGGTCAAATGCCCCCTTCTCTTCCTGTTCTCTTTCTCCCAAATATTCATAGATCCTTGAAATATGAAAGAAGCTCCTGTAATCAACAAGCCAGACTCTTTGCACAGTAGAGATCTCACTCAGTAATTTGTGAACCAGGCATTGGTATGTTCCATAAAAATACTCAGTCATGAGTTAGAGACTTCAGCTGATAAGGCACAAATTGTATATATATATATATGTAAGCTGTTTCATGGTAAATTGCTCACATGGTTAAAAATATGTACCTTATTTCTATCTCTGTTTATCAGATTTCAGCTTCCAGACCTTGAATCTTGCTGGCCTTTTTCTACTAGATTACAGAGAAATATCTTCCCTTGCTAGTTACCTGCAGACTACAATGGTCCTTTAGACTACTTAAACAGACTAAGTAATTTTGGTGGCTCATTTGTTAGACTGGCTTTCCAGGCTCTACTTGATTTTTTTTTTCCCCCTTTAGTTTTTGTTTTCCGAAGCTCTTTTGCAAACCCTTCCAAAGTTTCTGACAAACTCTCTGAAGTGTAGGCACCACAATGTGTACCTGTTCCAGGAATGGTCTCATTAACACCATATGCAGGGCAATTTCATCTTCCCACTTCTACTTAATACTCACCTCCTCGTGCTCGCAGAGATCGTGCTTGCCCTTTGAGCGACTGCGTGTCCTTCCAATTCTTACCAGTTATGGAAGCAGTCTTGTCTCAGAGTGACTGCTTGTGGGGCTGTGGTCTCACACCACGAGCACTTCTTGTGTTCTTACCTGGGCTGGTGTCTGTGCTGAGGTGTGGTCTCTGCTCAGGCAGTGTGTAGATCAGTCTGCAGAACCAGCAGGGTCCGTGTCGTTACTGAACATTTCATCGGGGTTTGTGCTGATCTGGCAAGCTCCCAGTTTGTTTTCTTTCAGATCACCGAGGAGTGTGTTGAATGATTTTGGACTGATGAGGTTCTTGCTGAACTTCCAGAGATGCTTCAGCTGGGATGACAGTTCCACATTTACATTCCTTTTTGAGAATGCTGATGCATTTTTCCTGTGTGCAAGTGGACTCATGTCCTGTTTTCATACCTATTTTTTTTTTAAAACTACTAACTACATTGTTAGTAGCAATGTGCCAGTGCCCAAAATCAAGCTAAAAAACAGCAAGGGGGTTCCTAAGAGGGTTGTGGGTTTCTTACAGACTCCCATTCTTCAGCTTGAAAAATATTGTGTGTTTTGCTATTACATCTTTTCAAGTATCTGCTAGAACAGAAAGCATCTCTTTATCACTGTGAATGATGAGTAATTCTGTTTGCCTCTTTCTAAATACAGATTGGAGAGAGTTACTGAATATTCGTAGGGAGTTCACTTTGTGCTTGATAGCTGATTGTGTCTGACCCACAAACCTTACTAGTTTAAAAATACTGACGCTTCTTTAAAAATTCTGTAAGCATATTCTTTTTAGTTTGATGGTCTACAGTTATTTCATTTGTATTTTGAGCTTTTAGCACTGCATGTTTCTGTTTCCAAACTGTAATTTGTACTTGTTAACTACATTGCTGCATTTTTTAATTTTTTTTTTTTCTAAATGAGGGCAGACTATTTAACAAAAGAAGCTATTTCTCATGATTGCAGAGTTGGAAACAGACTTCTCAGTTTACTATTCGCCCTTTTAATCTTAAATCTTAATTTCTGTTTAATTTTGTGTGAAATATTTTAATCTATGAGGAGCTAACCTGGCTAAAACCCTCAAGTATTTGTTTTACCAGTGAAGACTTAATTTTTTTTTTTACTTACCAAGTAAAATTGGTTTGTGGTTATTTGCTCATAGACATCTCTGTGTTTGTTGATGGTGTGGTGGTGTTTTTGGTTTTGTTTGTTGTTGGTTTTGTGGGGAGTAGTTTTTTTATTTATTTGTGGGTTTGGTTTGGGTTTTTGTTTGTTTGGGTTTTTTTTTTTTTGTCTGCAATCAACACAATCAATAAGGGCAAATATTATAGTGCATCAGAAAGACTGGCTCAACAACAAACGTGCTCAGTGACCTTTTGTATTTCGCCCAGGTAGTATCCCCTTGAAAAATGGATTTTTTTACCCTACACAGTTTGAGGAGCTTTATTACAGAACAATGGGGGGCATTAGAAGAACTGCAAGTAGAAAAATCTGATTTCTTTTATGAAGGTCTTTCCTTGTGCTCCAAAAATGCCCTTGGAGGAGCAGTGGAAGCAGAATTCTTTCCTCAAGTATGAAAAGGAAGCACAAGATGATGGAAATATGTAACAATTTTATTCTTGGAAAAAGCAGAAAAATCTAAATGTGAAGTATAAATAACTCTAGAAGAACAATGCTTGAAACAGGTACAAAAGGAAATGGATATTATAGATAGAAGAAAAAGAGCTTGAAATGGATCCTTTGTTAGATAAAAGTCAGTTTCTATTTAGAAAGTGCACTTAAATGTACTGCAACATAATTACATTAGAAATTTAATTAATAATCTCGCAGAAAGTTTTCTGGAAACATTTCCCTGCTGCTGTTTTTTTTTGTTGTTGGGGGTTTTTTTGGTTTTTTTTTTTTTTTCAACTTGAAAGAATCCTTCAAAACCCTTTAGTGGCAAGCAGCACAGGAGATTTAGCAGTGCCACGAGCCAGTGCTGGCTGGGGGTCTGGGCTGCTGGCAGGCTCCTGACCCCCACTCTCCTTGGGTATCCCTCACCCTGGATGTGGCAGCACACCCAAACAATGCTGAGTGAAGCTGCCCTGACCATCTTCTGTCCTGAGAGGCCAAAGCCAGGGGGCTGTAAGGCCATGGTCAGCGTTATTTGTGGTCTCCCAAATCTCCCCTGGCTGGCAGGGGCTGCTTGGTTGGGAGTGCTAGATCCTGTGTCACCTCTCACTGCTGCTGCAATGCTCAGGTGTGCCTCAATTAGCTTTGGCCTCCTGGTTTTCCAAGAGCCCTTTCCGTGCCCTTCTGCCTGAGCATCCTCTGGTGTCACAGCAGCTCTGGGGAGTGAAAAACGTCCTGCTCTCTCTGACACCTTATCTATAGGGGAAGGAGGAATGGTCTCTTTCATCAGGTTATTTTGTTGAAAATATTTCTTTGCCTTTGGGCCCACTGTCTCTCTCTGATTAAGCTGGGCAAATATATCCTGGTTTTTGCTGCCAAGGAGATCAGGAAAAGATTTACTTCTTTCATCTACCTCTTGAAGGAGGACGATTTGAAACAAGTTTAGTGATTGTGTTTAAAAAAAAAAAAAAAAGGACAAAAAAGAGTCTTCCATCCATCATAGTTGTTTGCAGTGTTTTTTTCCTGAAGCAACTTAGATAATTTTTTTCAGCCATATTTTCATTGAACTGGTGAGCATTGTGCCCTCCAGTGTAGCATCTGCACCTGTTTGTTACTCATGCTGCATGACTATCCTTTTCTGTGCCACTGTATCTTGTGTTCCTAACCTGCACACATTTCCTCTTCTCTTTAAAGTGTCCTTTGGGGCACAGACCCTCATTTTGTTCACTTGAGCACATGGGTGTCTGTGAAGGAGCCCTACAGTTTCCCATAGAACAAGTAATGAATCATGATATCCAGTGCTGCAGGGATTTCATAAAGCAGGGCTGCCTTTTAACCAGAACCACGTTGATATATATATTTTTTTTTTCCACTGAGCACAATGTCTCTGTGACTACTAACACTTGTTATTGCTGCTTTTTAAAATGCTTTTTAGGCTATTGTTAACCACTTTGAGGGCTGGAGTGGAAAACGAATAGAAACTTGTATCCTGGGACACCTCCACAGCTGTTTGGAGGGTGGCAGGGCAGGATTCAGAGTGTTTATTGCAGATAAAAATGTGGTAAGGGGAGTTTGGCCACGCTGTTGTACCCTGGCTGCCATGAATCTGCGATGGCAGTCCTGGTGGTACCACAGGACAGCATCCCCTCCCTACTGCAAAGCCCAGAAGCTCTCAGCTCTTCACATGACTCTTCTGGGAACAGTTGATATGTCCAGGGCGTTTTTGGAAGCCTACAGCTCATCATTATTGCAGGACTTTGGGTTTTTTTGTGTGTTTGGGTTTTTTGTTTGCTTGGGGTTTTTTTGCGACTCACCCTTGAGATGGGGGGCAACACTGTGTGCATGTAAGTATTATATGCACACACATATCTAGGCATATAGTGTTTCAGGAGCAATATTTGTGCAAGTTATATTAGGTGGGAAAATAATTAAGCACAGTGCTTGCTGAGGGGGGGTGGGTGCAATAGGAGACTTCATCACTCAAGGTTTTAGTTGTGTTTCCTAGAAGGTGAACCATTTTCTGAAGTTCATTAATTAGTTTTAATGTTTTTCTGTTTTCTGCTGAGGAGAAGGGGGTACTACAGGCAAAAATATGTGAATTCCTTGGAAATCTGCTTTTGCTTCAGATGTATTTCCACCTGGAGCAAGTGTGCATGTTTTGCTTCATTCCCGAAATTTAATTCTCGTGTAGTTTTCTATTTTTAAGACTGAGGGGAAGTAAATAAAGTTGGCCACTGTTCAGGTGAATGCACATGCTTCTGCAAAGCTCTTGGAAGCTGCTAGTAACTTTGAGGTGAAATCCTTGATATTTTGAGGTCAAAGGAGGAGGGAGAGTAAACATCACAGAATTTGGGGAATCATGATTCAGAGGACTGGAAACAGCCTACTTGTAATTCTTGTTATCAGCATAAAAGGATGTTGGGTCTCGTGCCTGTGTTGCTAGGATGGAGCTCATATATGGCATGCTATGGAAAACCTCATCCAGCAGCTGGGGACCAGGTTCTTTGTAGATTAGTCACGGGTTTTGCTAAGAAGCACCTACAGGTTTCTAAAAATCAGTGACCTTTCAGGTGTGTTCAGTAGGGGACCCCAAATCTTGCCATGTCAAAAGCTATTTTGCCTGTTTCATACATATCTTGCCTTTCCAGAAGTTTGTGCATATATTAAAAAAAAATACAGTGGAATGCAATTCTGAGAAGTCAAGCTCTTAAAGCAGCCTCCAACTTCTTTATAAAACTTTCACAGTTATGGCAAGTAGAAAGAACGAATTCCCTATTGTTGTTTATGGCAGAGACTCAAAGGAGCTGTGATGGCTAAAACACAAGGAAAAGTCAGTTATTTAATGATCTGTGATTTAGCCATATTACTTCCTCAAGATGGCTAGTCTTTGAGGTCTGGGTAACTTCTTGTAAAATGAACACTAAAGGTGTCATTTTTGGCCTTTGATGTAAAGCAATTGGTTTAAATGGTAAATATTTGGGGCCCTGTACTTTTCTACAGATATTTGAGTGACAGCCTCTAATACTTTGGTAGAAATTCTTTTTTGCCTGCCTGTCTTTTTCTCTGGACAGTTCTCCAGATTTCACATAGTTCTCCTTTTAAGGCAGTACAAACTTAAAAATAGATTTACTGCTCTGATAAACGAGTCTGTAAACAGCACAAAGTAATCTTCACTCTGCTGTTCATCATTTCTGTAATAATGCAGATATTTCTACAAGAGCTTTAATGTTACCCTTCAGAGGCTTTTCAGGGAACTGTAAATCAAAATTAAACTTTAACTTTGAGAAGGTATTACTTGGTAGGAATCTATTATTTGCAGCTCTTCAGCAGAGCTCCAAATACATCCAACCTGTCTAATTTTCGACAGCCTTAAAAGAATTGCTGTACCTGCTGAGTTCACTGGGTTTCTTCCTGACTTTTTTGGTTTTTCGGGTCGGTTAATTACTTGGGTGTGGTTTTAGTTTTTTTTTTCCTATGGTGAGATAGAAGTCAATTTTGGGCTGTGTTTTCATCTTCCATGGCAGACCATCTCTGACTTTTGAGGATGCATTTGGGTCTTGGCCTCTCCCAGGTTACCCTCATCCTGCTTGCTGTAGCCCAGGGCTGCCACCTCCCAGTTCCCAGTGGTACAAGATGCAGAAGGGCACTTGGGAAATACCCATCTGGGCTACACCTAAATCCTACTGAAGCCCATTCTAATGGCAAACCTAAAAAAGCTCTGCTGTTAACAGGAAAGGTATTCCAGCTTTGCATTATATTAGAAAGGGTAGGAATTTAAGCTAGTGTTTTAAATTGCAACAAAAACAAACTATAATTTTAAATGAGCTTATGATTTAATATGAAATCTGAAAATTGTGAACAGATTCTTTTTACTTAATGTTCTTGGGCTAAACCCTTGATGCTCATTTATCTAACTGCCTCTGTGATTATACCTGCTATGGTGGTTTATAAAAGTTTTTATATGAGATTAAAAAATTAACCTTACTAATGGCTACAATTAAACCTACAGTGGAGTAATTTGAAATGGGGCAAGTTCTGTTATTACTCAATTCCTACTTGCTTCACCACATTAATATGTGCTGCATTAAATTTCAGATATCAAGGTCGTTCAGCAATGTCAAAGTCCAAGCTTCTCTGATTTTTAGGGTTTTGGGTGGGTTTTTTTGGAGACAGTTAAGTGCCTATTGTACCAACAGTAACTTTGAGATGAGTAAGAAATAAGTGACATGCTTTTCCTTACTAAACACCCCAGTGAAATTTGTGGTGTATGGACTTGGAAGAAGGACTGGTCCCTGAGGCTCAGAACCTAATGCTTCCTTTATTGAGAATACAAATGTCTCAGTGTTATGGACCAGGATTTAAAAGCCAGATACATTAATAATGTCACTATTAGGCTGGAGGGCAAATTTATCATAAGGGTTGGTTACAGAACTTATGCACTGCAGTGCAGGCCTTTAACCTCAGACACTTTCCCTGTCTGTGCACTGCTTTCCTACACTTGAAAAGTAATTCATGTGAAGGAAGCCTTTAAATTTAAAGAAAAGTTGTGTCCCAGTATCTTGCATGTGCCTTTCATTACAAATTAGATGATCCACTGCAAAGGAAAAGATTCTTGGCAATAATATTTTTCCTTTGATGGGGCCTAAATATTAATGTACTTGCATTCATCATCCCCTTGGAGGCCACATTTTATTTGTCTTCTGTTCTCAACTTGTTGCTTTTCCTTTAATTAAATTCATTATAGTGGCTCGGGCTGCGACTGTGCTTCTGACCTCTGATTTGAAGTTAGGTCGTCATGCATTTTTGAAGAGCACTCTAAATTCAGCCTCCCTTCCTTCTAAATATCTTTTGCTTTCTTCCTATGAGCTGGGCTAACCTTTTCTGAGCTGATTCAACTCTATCAGCCCAGCAGAAACCTCCCCCTTCCCTTCTCTCCTGCACTGGTTTAGTTTCTTGGTGAATTGCTGAGGTGACCTGCCTCCTGAAGGGGTCCAGCAGGCACAGAACTGGATGCACATCCAGCAGCTGAGCCATGGCTGGAGACAGGAGGGTTTGTCTTGGGGAGGAAGCAAGATCCCTTTTCAACAACACTCTCCTGGCAGGTGGGTTTACCCCAGACCACTGCTTTAGCAGCGTGGAGGGTGGCGACCCATGCTTATGCCTTGCTCTGAGTGTAGTGATTAGCTTCAGAGGTATTCACCTCTCCAGAAAGGGGAAATTGCTGTAGGTGATGCCTTGCTGAAAGGAAAATTTGTTGCAGTTCTCAGAGTTCTCCATCACTCACTAATGACGCCCATGAGTCCCAGAAGAAGGGAATGGAGAATCAGAAGGGAAGTGCAGTGCTGCTGTTGCATTGCTTCCTCCCTCAAGCCTGATTTGGATCTCCCTGGCTCAGCCTTCACACAGTGCCTCAGTCACCTCTTCCTGTCAAACTCCTCCATTCAGAGCTACCATCTTGGTTCTGTGGTTTTGTTCTTTTATCACTTTGTTTTCTTCTCTCACAGGGCCTTGCAGTGACTGATTTCCCTTGTGAACACTCGTCCTCAGATGCAAATGCATTCACTTCACTGTTGTTGCCTTCTTCTGGTGGTCTTCCACCAGTACCCTTTCCCCATTATCTGTGAGTTCCTTTTCTCTTCTCTGGAAAGATACTGACAGAGTCAAAAAGAATCTAATGCTTCTTACTAATGAGAAAAGCTTCTTCATACTTTGATTAAGGGTTTGGGAACATAAGAGGAGAGAATAAGGATATTTATCAGCTGAGCATGGCAAGGAGATGAGGAATGTCTGTGATAAGGAGAGTGAATAGTAGAAGTACCCCAGGATGTAGCTGTCTGCTGCTCAATCCTCTGGCTGCTGTCCCTTTTTAGGCATCCAGAGGGTGGTGGAAAGGGCCAATTGTTTGTCCATCACTGTTTTGAGATCTGACCTCTAGGGTGCCTAGAAATGTGGAAGGAGATCTGCCATGGAAATGGAAGGTGCTTTCCAGGAGGCTTATGCATGGAGACAGAGGCTTTTCTTCAGAGGAGTGCAGTTTAGGGCTTAGCTAGGTTTTGGGGTTTTTGTGCTCCTGTCTTTATCGAGAGATGTCACCTTGGAAAATTCACTGATTGTGTGTGAATTTTGGCAGTCTCTACAGAAAATCCTCTCTATGTTTGCTACAATCTTCTGTGTATCCTTTTAATTGTGGGGGAGGGCATCAGATATAAACTTACAGATGAACATCTATTTTATTTTCACTCATAGAAGCTGGGAGCAAATCCCTAGCAGGTGCCCCTTGAGTGTTGTAATGGAGACAGAGTAAGCAATTTATGGAACCATAAGATAGTTGACCTCAACCTCCACATAAATTGCACAGGGAAGGGTTATGAAGGTTTTCTGGATTTTTTAGCTTTCCTTTGGTTGCTATGGCTGGGGTGTTGCCCAGCCTTCTGTTTCTCTTCTTTTTATGTATACTCCATCCCACCATGCAAAAAGATGCTCTTTCAGTTTGTGAAGTCTGTTCATAGCTGGCTGTTTGTGGGTATCGAGAGACACTGGGGGATCACTGGGGGATCACCAGGGCTGGGGAAGGTGACCAAAGTTGCTTGTGATGTCTTCTATAAAATAAGAAAGCCCAAGATAGTCTAGGAGGATGTGGGTATTTGATTCTTGTGGGGAAATGAAAGCTGAAGCCATGTTCTTCACTTTCTGAGGATACATCTAATTATCTTCTTCCTTTCCCTAGCAGATTTTAGAGTGCTTAATGGGGGAGATATTTTTTCCATTTTGATAGATGAGACAACAATCTGCCGAGGCACAGAGGGAGGGCTGGAACTGGGGACCAGCACTGTCCAACCTTGCACTGCTGATGGCTTCAGCTCTCTGGCCACACTGGCTGCCTTCAGTCTTTATTTCTTCCCCAGGAGGAGCTGGATATGGATATTGTCACCATTTGCTGCAGTGTCTTGGCACCAGCCACTATCTGTAGGATGCACCTTTAACCTCACTGCAGGCTGAGAGTAGAAGTCTTTTCCACCATTTCCCTCTAGAAAAGACAGAGTGTTTGCTATATATATATATATATTTTATTGTCTTCACCTGTAGAGAAAGTGGGGGAGAGAGAATGGTATTTCTGTATTTGCATATTAATCATAAGATTTCAGAGAACTTTGGACCAACCAAGCTTTTTTAAGCTCGTAAGAACTTTATTGATATTTGTGAAAATGCTGGGAGATGGGAGTATTGGATGCTTGAGAAATGTTTGTTGTCACCATCTTCAACTCAAGCTTTTGCTTGCTTCTGATATTGCTCTTGAGATCAGAGGCCAGGCATAATTTGGATTAAGGAAAAGACAGAGAAGAAATACTGAGCAATGCTGCAAACAAATGCACTAAGGAGACTTTATATCCCAATAGGGAAAATTAGGGCCCTGCTTTAGAAAAGCACTTCAGAATGTGCTTCTTGTCATGAAGTGAGTCCTACAAAACCCATTGACTCATTGACTGAAAGGGATTTCCGCTCCTACCCACACCTGAGTAGGCCTGAGAATAAGGGAAGGGGGATTTTTTTTATTATTACTTTCTGATTCTTCTCCCCACAGAGCCAAGGTGAACTGTGGGAGTATTAAGTACTGCAAAATTACAAACTCAGAAGCATTCCTCCAAGTCACTAGGAAACCTCTTCCCCCAGCGTGCTCTGTTTGCACTTGGGAACAGTAAGTCAGATATTTAGCTGGGCAGACCAAATCATATACAGAGCTTGTGAAAATAATTATCTCTACAATTCCAGCTTTTGTTTCGCAGCCCTTAAATATGCACTGAAATTTCACTCTGAAAATTCTGAGCCAGAACATGATTTTGCTGGGAAAATTGCATATAAAACCTAATTAAAAGCATCAACCCACACTTTTCTTTTAAAAGTACATCTACTACCATCATGCTTCTAAATGTAACCGAGCTCAACAAGTCTCTAGCAGCCAAGGAGACACATAATTTAAAGGCTATTTCGGCATTTGATTAAGCACACAGTGATAACTACAAGCCCATGCCCTGCAGGCATGACAAGAGGCAATTATGTTCTGAGGTCAAAAGCGAGGGGGAGAAAAGGCACAAGATTTTGATGACTTACTTAATTTTCCAGCTCCTGAAATTAGCAGAGACAAAGGAGTTCTAAATCGCCCAGATAAAATCCTGTCATTATCTGTTGCCTTTTCACCCTCTGCTCTCACTTTGCCCTGCAGAGGCTCAGGAGGATTATTTTCCACCAAATGGCTGCACTTAAAAAACCTCAAGTTGGCACACATTTAAACGTTAAGGAATTTGAAAAACACTCTTTTTAAGTTCTGTATTTAGATGGCTGTCTGCACATAGGATCCTGGAAAAAGACACCTGTTTTTCAAAGTAGTGAGCAGCCATCAGCTCCTCTTGACTTCAAGCCAACAATTAGGTCACTTATTTAGGAGATTAAATAAGGAGCTCAATGAGAGACTGCAAAGATAGGGAGCTGCTCAAAGAAGAGAGAAGTGTATTAATGAATTAATACAATCGTGCTGTGTATTTCACAGATGGGCTTTGATGTATCTCGTTTCACAGCAAAAAGCAAAACATCTTTGCTCCTTACAGGAAAACCAGTAAAAAATGATTAAGTAAGATTATCATATAGGGACACAACAACAAAAAATGTGTTTACAAGGAGATAAACAGCCAGGCTCTAATCTTCCTATGGAGTATTTATTGCAGATACTGGAGTAGGAAAAAAAGCCATGCAGAGCGAGTGATTTGGTGGACAATGGCAGGATGGAAAACATGTGCCTCTTGCTTTAGGAGAAAGCACAATAGGAGATCATGCTGTATTACAGTATTCAGCTGCTTCTAGTTTTTCCAGGGTGTTAAATTTTTTATGCTTTTTATCCGGAAAATGAATGTAAATGTTGACTCCGTGATACCACAGGGAGGTGTCTGTGAGTGAAAGCTGTCCTTCTTACAGCAAGGGAAAGGCAAAAAGGTGAATTCCAGGAAGTTTAAAAGCCGAATCCAGAAATGTTTGCATCTGTCCAGAGATTCTTTACTGGAGAGTAGAACATACTCAGCTGGAGTAAGCGTTCAGCTTGGGTTTGGGGGTGTTTTGGGGGCATCCTTGGAACTGATATTAATCCAGTTTTAGTAGATCAATGCTGTAAAGTCTCAAGTACAGGAGGCACACCCATGATACTAGAAATGCGTTCTCACTAGAGGTAGAGAAATATCTTCCATGGTTTTGTAACTTGCTGTTAGCAATTCTTAATGTCTTATTTCCAGCATAACACAACAGTTAAGGTTAGCTGCATTTATGCAGTACTGCTGTTTGACAAATACACCAGGTTTGTATGAGTGAATTCTCAGGCATTTAATTTTTGTGATTTCAAACAAAGTTCTCCTCAGCCTTCACATGTTTAATGTCTTTCTTTGATATAGAATAGTTACTGAAAAAAAAAAGAGCACAGGAATTAAGAGCAAAAATACACTTTCTGAATCATGTGGGTCAGAAGTTTTCTATTCTGTAGAGGGAACTGTAAAACCTAAAGTAGTATTAGCAACTCACTTTGTCCTCTGAATAGCCTACATTAACCTTCCAGAGAAAAAGATCTAAATTGCCCAAGAACTGGGCCAAACCATAGCTCCATACAGCTAATATTGCCTGTAAACCTCATTTTGTCATTTTTTTGGCAGTTAACAGGAGTCATCTAAGCACATGGCAGGAGGAGGGAGGGCCCTTGGCCTCAGCATTCTGCCAAAAGCTGCTAGAAACCTTCTGCCTCCCATGTCACCAATCTGCTCAGGTTTAGCACAAAACAGGCTTGAGAGGAGAGCTCGCCACAGCTCTTTTCCAAAATCAGAATCCTGGCATCAGAAGTTTTTTGGTCAGCACTGGCCTTCTGCCATAGAGTCCAGTGTGTCACAGAGCAGGGCCTGCTGCAGACAGATCCCTGAAAGCAAACTTAATACCCCTTGAAGCTGTTTGTAGGGCAGGTTAAAATTGCTGGGCTCTGCTGACTCTGCCTTTCTGGCTGGCTCATCTCTTCTATCAAATGTCGTCTCTAACATTGTCCCATCCTTCCTCCACTCCCCTTGTTGACTGGTGGCATCAAGCCAGCGGTAAGAATGAGGCAGTGCATCTCAGAGGTTCTTGCTCGTCCTCCTCATTTTCCTCCTCCTGTAACAGGAGAAGTTGGTCCCAATGAGAACTGAATGCATTACACAAATACATGGTGCAGTACAACCCAGGGCAAAACCATTTCTCCCATCTCAAGGAAGGAGGACATCTCAAGTGATCCAAACCCTAAAGCTGTGCTAATTGTGCAAGCTATTATGCAAGAATAAGCACATGTCTGTCTTGGGAGTTTGGCAATTAGTCCAGAACTCTGGCACATCAGTGAGGGATGTTAGAGTAATATCTGATATTAAAGTAATCCCTGCAGATTTACAGAAATGGGAATCTGAGAATCTGTCCAGTGATACACAAGTGAGACAACTGATGATAATAGAAAGCTTCATGGAAGTCAATGTGTTGGATTGCTGCCTGACAGACAGACAGAGCAGCCTTGATATAGTTAAAAGGGTTTTATGATGAGAAACATAAATATACTCGGTGTGCATGTACCATGGGGAAGTTTTATGGAACAAACCAGCAGAACACTGGATGGGGTTTTTGGTTTAAGGAGAGGGTATTTTGGTGTTCTTATAGTGGGGCCAGGAGCAGAGGGAGTTGTTGAAAGATGCCTGGCATCAGATGGGCCATGTATCTACTGGAGGGTTAAATCTTCACTGTTTGCTCTGTCACATCACATAGAGACAGGCTTGCGTTGTACCTTGAGTTTTGTGGTTGGAAGGGTACAAATGTAGCTGGGAGGGCACATCATCCCTGTATCTGGAAACCTTTCCTCCTTTTCATTCTAGTGGAATAAAGGAGGAAAGGAGTTGGCTTTTATTTCGGCTTGTGACTGGTGTGCTAGGCTGGGAAACTAGTATTTGGTTCCCAGCATCACTGTGGATTTCCCGTGAGATCTTCTGGAAGCTGCAAAACCCTTCTCAGCTGAGCTGAGAAAGACAATGTGTAGCTACTTTATTTGGGGATTAATATATTCACGTTTGTCAAGCTGTTTAAGATCTTTGGATCAAAGAGGCTGTAAAGATGGGAAATACAATTGCTTGTTGTCAAGTGACATTGTTTACTAATACTTTAGGGCTTTGTTTTCAAGGCATCTCAAAGTGTGTTTCTTTTTTTTCTTTTGCAAACTGTAGCCTGGATTTCTTTTAAAACAGGTAAGATTTCTGAGAGCTATTTAATTTCACAAGTATTTGCCAGTTATTTGACCATATAGGCAGATCCAATGCAAAGGTAAGACTGAACTTAAATCATCTGGTGTCCCATAAATTGGCCTTTCCATGGAAAGTATCACTGCAGGGCCCAAACTTTGGGATGGTTGCCAGAACCTGCAGGCCATCCCCTGGCATGCTGCAGCCTACAGCAAAAGCCATTAGGATCACATTTTCTAAGGGCTACGAAAAGGACCAGGAGCAATACAGATGTTATTACATCTGCTGTAGGACAGGTGCAATCTTGCTGAGCAGGTGGGATCCTGGTGCTTGGTTTTCTTGTTGTCACAAAATTTCCTTTGCCTGTTCAGGTACAACACGGCACTGTAATTTTAGATATCAAAGCCAACTAGTTTTTCACCTGGTAAGTAGAAATAATAAAAGTGCCAAAGTTGTTATTTACCTGTTTCAATAAGGCATTTCTAAAGACCTATATAAAAGTGATCTTCAGCTTGTTTCTGAGATGAGAAAATCAAGTCACTGAGTGGAGAAGTGATTTCTCTGGGCAGCCAGCAAGCCAGCGACCGGACCCACTTTCTGCAGACCTTATCTCAATGGTACTGAAACTATCTCAGCGCAGCATATGGGTAAAACCTGCTGCTAAACGTCATTCCGCTTTTAATTTTAGCCTCAGTGTGGCAAGTCAACGTTGACTGTGTTTGTGTGTTAATCCTTGCAGCTTTCAGCCGTGCCCCAGTGCCCATGGCTGTGGTCCGGAGGGAGCTGTCCTGCGAGAGTTACCCCATCGAGCTGCGCTGCCCGGGAACAGATGTTATCATGATCGAAAGTGCCAACTACGGCAGGACCGATGATAAAATCTGTGACTCTGATCCTGCTCAGATGGAGAATATCCGCTGTTATCTGCCAGATGCCTATAAGATTATGACTCAAAGGTATGGTATTTAATATTCTTTTGTTTGCTGGCTGTTGGTTTTTTAATCCGGAGTGTACACACCAGTTTGTTTGTGTGTGTGTGTGTTTGCGTGAGGAAATGCAGGTACTTAGTTTGGATGTACGTGCACAGAATTTGCAGCTATCATTGCTAAACTCTGCGTTTAACCGAGCTGGTTTAGTATCACTCAATATAAATAACATTTCTTCTAGGTACTGCTCATAATTTATCTTGATTCTCACTGTGTCTGAATCTTTCCTCTGAAATACCTCAGTATCAAGTCCCTTAATGAACGTAGAAGTGAAATCTTTCTCAAAATGCATATTTACCAGTTTTTGTGCTGTGTTCAAGCAGAAGGCCAGTAATCTCCTTCAAAAAGTCAATATTTTGTGTTCAGAATAACATTTACAGTTTTCAAGACACAAAGAAGTGTCTGCACCCTTCCTTGTGTTGCCAGGCTTAGTTTTAGGGAGGATCTGAATTTCCAGTCAAGTATTCTCACTGATGAATTGCTAAATTTCTGTATTATAACTGTAGCTGTTTAGCTTCAGCGTTTGGAAATGATAACTGAGATACAGTTAGATGTGTAGACAGATTCCTATCTGGTTTGCAGAGCCAGGGCCTAACAGTTTATTCCAACCTAGAGGTTTCTTGGTTATGAAAAGCCTTTCAAATGTTGCTGAATTTTTAAGGATATTTTCTGGCACAAGTGGTGTTGTGGGAAGGATTCATAAGTCACAGCTCTTGACATGTAATTGAATTCAGTAATACATTCCTGATACATGAATAATTATTTAGTGCATTTGACTGTTAATTAGTAGTAGAGATTAGTATTTCGAGGTATTAATGATGGCATTGGCAAAGGCAAAGTGTTGCCAATCAGTGTCATGACAACAGTGTTTGGGTCCTAACAGTGACCTCATGGCTTAAAGCAGTGCAGGGTTTTCATGGAGCATCTTGCTGTTGTTTGCTGTGAAATGCTTTGCACTAAAATGGACTGGTGTGGCAGCACGAGTTTCATCTGTGTTCCACAGGCTAACTGCTGTTCTTGATGTCCCTTTAGCACTGCTCCATGTTGAGTATTTAGGTCTCAAAATGTCGAGAAGTCTCGTGAAAAATGTCCCCGTTGCTGCGTATGGCTCCTCTAAGACCATTCTTGAAGCTGGACCTCCTCGTGTAGCTGGCTGAAGTCTTGTTCATGGGGTTGTGCCAGCTACAGTTTCAAGAGAAGTGGGAAGGGTAACGATGTGCCATCAGCCAGTCCCTTGGATTTGGTGTGGTTTTAGTGGAATTACTGTAATTCTCCTGTTCGGGTTGTTAGTGGCTTCAAGCAGAAGCCCTTAATCCTCTGCATATTGGCAGAATAAAACCATGTCATCCCCTTTGTGGGCTGTTACAGAGTAAAAAGTATTAATATTTTTATATGTGTGTGTGTCAGCGTCCTCCAGGCAGCAGCTCCCGAGCCAAATGCAGCACTCTGGAACCTTCTGTTTGGTCCCTACATGCAGCAAGTCTGCAATAAACATTGGGTCAGGAAGGGCACATAATTGTCTTCTGTGCCCATGGCACTGCATGGAAAACTTCTGGTGATTACTCATCTGCAGGTATCATTAGTGCAGGCTCAAATGGCTTAGCAGAGAGTTAACAAGGAAGCTCATCTGTGGGGCAAAGTACCTCTGCTTTTCCATTTGGGCAGAAAGTGGTGTTGAAGAGGATGGACACTGAATGGGGGGAAAAGGTGTGCAGTCCTGATATTGGATACTATTGAGTTTCTTGAAAATGTTAAAAGAAAGGTAAAAAAGGGGAAAATATTCTACTTCACATTTTTGTCAGTCTCGTTTCTTTTTTTTGAATTTCCATTAATTCAAAGAGTTGAAACAATTTAAAAATAAAGCCATTAAAGTGAAATATGTTCTTAAGATGCAAACCAGTCTGTCAGCTCACAGCTCTGAGTACACTTTGTAGCTGAGCCTCTGAAAAAAGTAGTTTAAAAGGAAAATTGTGACAGCCTCGTAGTTGTGGCACTAACTATGGCATTTTCTTCTGAAAGCCTCTACCTGCAAATTTAATCAATTTAGCAGTATTTGGGTGGGTTTGCAGATTAATGCAGGCTCTAAACCAGTGAGCTTGTCTTTGCTAATGCTGCAGGATGGGGGAGCAGCTACTGGGAACTAAAGTTTTCTGTGACAGTGTAACCTGCATGGTAATTGAAGCTGTCCGTGTATGGAAAGAAAAGTGGCATGTGCAGTGTGTGCTTATTATGCATTGATTAATTATTGCATTCATAAATACACAGTCCCCTTGAAGGCTCTACAATAAGTTGTCTAACTACTGGCAGATTTTAATCAGAAACACTACACAGCTGACTCAGACACATTCCTGCGTGGCTGTGGGGCAGGAGAAAGGGAAAGATGGGAAGGAAAGTGTGTGTGAGACAGAGGTGGTGTTAGTATGTGAGCTGAGGCTGTGAGTGAGCAGATTTATGGCAGACACTAGTGATTGCTCCCCCAGCCCACCCCCAGTGAAAAAAAAAAAAACCTGAAAAAAAACCCCAAAAACCCAACAGCCTGAGCTAACATGTTCCTTTCTTCTGTATGCTTACATAAATTAATTTTTGCAGACGACTACATGAGGTTATTTTGAAAGGGAAAAGCATAAATCTTACGATGTGTTTGTGGAGCCCCCTAAGCAGAGGGAACACAAGGAGTTCTTGCTGCAAGTATTGCCCTGAAACTCTCTACAATCTTGAGAGCATTGCTTGAAGTCGAAGACATTTAAGCAGCTTGTAGGGAGCTATTTTACAGGACATTAAATCTCTGAGGCCTATTTTGGTTTGGTTTTCTTTTTTTTCTTTTTTTTTTTTTTTTGCCAGCCCCTCCTTCCAACATCTGAGCAGCTGCTGCCTGTAACAGCTCAGAAAATGTGCTTTATAAACTGCAGTTTTTTCTGATGTGATAAGAAAAAAATTCTATTTTGTGGTATGTTTGCTTTGGAGAAGCATCTTTTCAAGGGCTGTAACAAATAATTAAATTCGAACCATGCCCACTGTAAATTGTGTGCACTGTACCATGGGAGACTTTGCTACGTCCTCCCTTGAGTGACTGTGCCACAAAATTAACATATCATCCATTCCAACAGCCAGGGTTCTCTGTGAACAATAGGGAAAAGCAGCCTCCTGTTCCCATCAGACTTGTCTTTGTTTTTATAGTGTTAACACAGTTTAGTATATTACAAACACCCTAAAGAAAAAGGAAAAAATAACAGCTTTTGGTGTGCTCTCTTGAATTTCCTGTGGATGCTTCCCACCAAGGAAGCATCCTGAGTTGAAAGCGAGGGAAGGAGGAAGAGGGGATCAGGTTTTTGCATGTATGTTCACAGAACTTTGTGCTGTCAGTACCACCTTTGTATTTAACTTTGTCGTTTGGAACATTCTTTTCCGCAGGCTTTAACCTCAAACGTTAAAAAGGGCGGGGAGGAGAGGGAAGTCCAAGTAGGAACAGTAGGAAGTACCTGACATGGAGGTACACGTGCACAGAACGATTGTAATTTCTGCCCTAAAGGCAGGAGCAAGGCTTTCCTTTTGCTTTTCCTATCCTTGTCTACCCCAACCGTTGTCTGCTGCTGTTAATCTGGAGGAAGGAAAGGAGGGATGGAATAATGAGGCAAAATGACAAAACCAGCAGGCAGCGCAGAAGAGACAGGGGAGAAATGTTCACAAGTCTCAGCAGTTGTTCTCCAGATCAAAGCAAAATTCTTTCTGCCCTAGAAGATGTGGAAAGCTCTTGCTGGGGAGCTCTCATCTCTCTCAACAACTCAGAGAGCTCAGTTTGCAAAGTAGGCAGCGTTTGCCTTTTGCCAGAGCAGAACCATGCAGAGCTCTTGTGTGCTGCTCTTACCACTTCTGGCTTGGGGATGACGGCTGCTGAAAGCTGCTCAGCTATCTCCTCTCCTCTCCCCTGAAGGGAGGCACAGTTGGGAGGTACTAGATGTCCTGCTGGGCCTGCAGTAGCTTAGCTGAGCTAATTTCCTTTAGGTTTGAGTCTGATCTGCGTGGCTTGTCCCTGTGGTTTCAGTGTTGACATCACTGATGAAGCTTGCAGGTCAAGAATTAAAGGGAAAAAAAAATTAGAAAAATGCAAGGCTGCAGGGAATGTAAGACTGTGGTCAGCTGCTCTCAGATTTCCCTTTAGTTTCATCAGAGGGCCTAATCCTTTTATGTGAGAAAGGGCACTCACAACTCTCTTGGTAGTTGGAAGAATGGTAGCAGGCGCTTTGCACAGCATAGGGAGAATAAATAAATTGAATGAAGCAGCTTGCATTACACTGCAAAGATTTTTCATCTCCTGAAGGGCTGTGTTTTGCTAATGTTTTTGGTTGATGACCTGAAAAATGCAGGAGTCTGAAATGAGTGCCATTATTATTGTAATAATATTGCATCTCATGGTGTGCTGTTATTGATGTTATCAGCTCCTGTGATTTTCAAGACACTTTTCAAATGTCAGTGATCTGCACTTGCGTTGGGAAATAAAGAGGCAGGATTACCTGTATTTTACAGATAGAATAATTCACATTAGTCATTCATAAAATGGCCACTGGTTTTGAACATACTAGTTTTGGGATGTTCTTGTAGTCTATTACATTAAGTAGCTTGTTGCAGTGCATGTGAGAAGGTGCAGAGGACAAGGAGAGCTGCAGACCTGGAGGCTCTGTAATGACAAGGCCATCAGCAGGACTGAAGGGGTCAGCTTCAGCTGAACTGCAGCACAGTTGTGTCAGGCTCTACAAAATTAATGGCATATTTCTTAGAAAACAGCCCCCTGCTTAGATGCTGTCATCACCTCTGACTCAGATACTGAATGCCCTATTTGGTAGGAACCCCACCACCCTCCCCTGCATCCTGAGCACATTTTGCAAAGACTGCCAAGATACTACTCATTTTTCTAAATTTGTTGCCACACAGATGGCATGAGAAGTACATTTCTGAAGGACTGAGATGCTGCAATGGGAAGCTAGGCTTTCTGGGAAGCAGAAGTCTGGCGCTTTGAGATCTCCATGTGAAAAGCATCAATATGGAAAAATACTAATGTTTCAGTTAAACAGTTTTTGTGACCAATAGAAATGAATGGGGAATACTGAAGCTCACGTTCCCTGGATTCTGATTTCAAAGGTTAGAAAACAAGCCTCACCACTTGGTTAAACAATCTATTTTCTCACCATGTGGAAAGATTTTAAAATGAAGGGAATTCTGTTAATCTCACCTGAACCTTGACACTGGGACAAGGGCACATATGCTATATTACTAAGACAGGGAAAAAAACCAAAGATAACCAAACAACAACACTAAGTTCTAGTGGGGTTTTGTGCCCTGGGCTGTTGAATCACTCCAAAATAGGTTGCTATTTCCTAATCTTCACAGTCTTAATTTATCCTACCTCTTCCTTTTCTGAAAATGCTGTTGAAGTAAATTCCTTAAGTGACAGCCCCTTGGAATTGCCCTGGTACCCTAGTAAATCAGGGTTTGCCAGCCCAAACATCTCAGCTGATTGCAGCTGCCATGGTAACAGATGAGGAGGAGGCAGTAGCTTCTGAAGGTAATTAGGTTCCAAACCGTGGAAGGCTCTGTAGATCAAAACTAATGCTTTAAGCCTCCCTGGGTACCAGCTGGTAGCTGTGGCCAGCTATAAAACACCACACTTTAAATAAATAAATAAACAGATGGTTGTGTTGTGCTGTGGCTGCTGGGTTGTTGTTGCTGTTACCGTGTGACTCCAGTGCATTGCCATTTGGGAAAATCTAGACTTGAGCTGAGAAAGTAACATGCAACCAGCAGCCCCTGTGGCCAAAGGGAAAGGTCTCCTTGATGTGTGCAGGAGGAAGCTGGAGGAATTAATCTTTGCTGTTTTCTAAGACCCGTTTCCTAGGTATTTTTGTTTCTTTCCAGTTCCCCACCGCACACTGGCCTTAACTGACAAAGAGAAGATACGGGATAATCTCTGGGGTATATCGTATCTTGAGGTGGCCTCAGAATCTCTGAACACATGATGTGCTGAAAACCATGCAGGAAAAATCCAGGTTTATTACTGCATCCATTATTTTACTAGTGTGAAAGTGGCCACCTCCAGCCTGTCAGAGGGAAGGGACTGGCCTGCCTTTGGCAGCCTTTCACACGTAGCTTTTGCCAGTGGGAGAAGACCTATGTGAACATACTCCTGTCATCTGTTTTTCTTCTGAATGTTTGAGGCTTTTCGGGAGCAGCAGCTCATTTGTGACGTGGGAGGAAGGGTTGAGCAAGGACGGATGTGTCGCTGGCAGCAGTGTCCTGGAACCACAGCAAGGGCAGTCAGGGAAGATGCAGCTTTAGGCTCTTGGGTGTGTTGTCCTCTGCTTTTGCTCAAACAGGTTTTGTGCCATGCAAGCATTAGCTGAGGTGCCCAAAGAGCAAAGTTTAAAGCTGGGCATCTGCATGTTCCCCATGGTACCTCCTGCCCATTACCTAAATTGCTGAAGTGATGAACATCCAAGATGCTTTTGCTCAGTATTCCTGCATCTTCTGTCCACCTGAATGTGGCAGGCGTACGAGGCTGTGGCAGGAATTGGCCTTCAGATGCTTGGTCTTCTTGTCACGAGGCTTAAATCTGTGCAAAGCCTTGCAAGATAGTCTGTAAGGTTTGTTCAGGCAAAGTGGACTTATACTATCTTAAGATAACAAAGCAAAATTTTCTTTTGATTAGAAAGATCACTGAGGATGCACACTCCTTCTCTGGTTGGTTTTTTGGTTAGGAATAATGTCTGAAGGGCTGCGAGATAAGATGGCTTTGAAGTAATGCATCTATATCACTTTCTTTTGCTTCTTTCTTTCTTCATGTACAAAAGAGCTCAGTTAGTCTGTGCCTGAGGTCGAAATTGGGTTTATACACAGGGGACTGTCTATTCTCTAGGACATTTCAAAGCTTTCATTCAGCACATTTTTGACTGCATCGTTTGTGGAATCTTTGGAGCTTGAACTCCATATTCCGTTCCAAGACGTGTAAAACCAGTACTAGCTTATACCACACCCTCTGTGTGTATGCCTGGGATTTCTGTGCCTCTCTGCAGGGCTGGAAGCGCTCCCTGCAGACCTCCCTCACCTTTGCACACTTGCAATTTGGCATCCAGAGCATGGCTTTGCATTTTATGTGATCACTCTGCTGATACCAAATGCAAACAGGCAAAGGATGTCCATTAGACACAAACCATTTGCTTGCCAGCATCAAAAATATGGGCTGATGCAGGCAGTGTTCCTGGATGATCAGTTCAATGTGGTCCTTAAATTTAAGTGTGAGTTTTGTTACTGGGATAAACTGAAGTTTATTTTAACCTCTTTGGGAAAAAAGAGCTTGGAAGGAATGATGGTTACTGGAATCGGTGACCCAAGAACAGGCTTTGCTGCCCACTGTAATTCAGGAGAAGAATTTTATGTATCAGTAAGTGGAGTGCATAAGAAATGCCAGGCCACGTTTGTGATGTAAAGAAAGGGCAGGATATGGAATTTGATTAGAGCCATCTTCCATGCATTATGTATAAGATAATACATTGGTGTCAGTTATATAGAGTAGAAGCTTTAATTCAGCTTGAGTCCTGCTGACATCGTAAACTGGGAGACAGGGAGTGGTTTATGGGCAGTAGTGGAGTCTCCAGACTGAATTATGGCCTCAGCATTCAGTCTGTTACCGAGAGTTGCAGCTGGTAGCAGGCAGTATATTACATGCTTTTACCCAGAGTAGGGCTGGTGACAAGGAAGGGAAAAACTTCATCACAGAGACACTGTGAGAAATGGAAGACTGAGTTATGGGCAAGACAACAATAGAGAACTATAAAACTAATGTAAGAGAAGAAGGGAGGATTTCGAGCTGGCCAGAAGGAAAGATGCCAGAATGGGAGTAGTTTCCCCACGCAGTCACTGGTTTGCCCCTGTGCCCAGTTGTGCCTCCCTCAGGGCAGGATGTGGCATCCCATAGTGGGCAGGAACTCTCTCTGCCACTCCCATGCCTTTTTTGTTCTCGATCCCTCATAGTTGGAGATTACCTTTTGCCCCAGTGCCCAAGATTTTTAATATTATTTCTAGATTTTTAGCAATAATGGTAATTGCAGTATATTTTTGCTGTCTGTATAAATAGTCAAATCCTTTCTGAGTCTCATTAAGTCCCTGGTCATGATGACTTCTAGGAACTCTAAGTCCAGCAGGATAATAGCTTACTGTATCAAAAATTAATGTTAGGTCTTAGTTTCATTACCATTCTTCCTCACGGTGAAGACAGAGGCATCTAAGCTACCTTTGCCATTTCTGTTCCTTACCTTATATTCATTTGTCATGCAGCTTCAAACTTTTCTGCTCTCCAAGGGAGAATGTGATGATCTTTCAAATATTTCTTCTTACGGGAGTTAGTATGGATTTTTGTTACGAGTGTGTGAAGATTCTTTTTGTTCTCCCTGAATAGCCTTCGTTTTTAAGCAAACCCGAAAGGACAGAAGAGAGAGAAAAAAATTTGTTCATGATAAATTTGAGAGTTTGAGGTCATTTCTCTCTGTAAAGCCTGCTTCTGCTCTTCCTTTCCCCAAGTGTCTTTGAATTATGCAGAATGTCCCGTTTGACTCAAGAATATTAACACGCACACAAACACAATTGCGTCCTTCCCCAAAATGCCTGCCCTGCTCCTGATAGATTATTGGTTCTCTTGGTTGCTTGGAACAGATTGTTTATGACTTAAATGACTGCAGTGGTGCACAGGTAGTACTCGTGGAAAGTAAAGTCAGGTCCTTGGTACTAGCAAGTACGTGGGGTAAAATGTAAGAGTGTCCATTAGGCTGGAGGGATCAAGGTTAGTTCTGGAGAAAGTACAGTACTTGGTGTAGGTGTCCAGGGTCTTAGTCAAACATATTGGAGCACTGTAACCTTGTCACAGATGTTGGTGGAACGGAAGTGTCCTCGAGTTGGTATCTCAAGAGATTTTCCCATGGGTCATGGAAAATTTCATGTACAAATGTGGATGAGTAATTGTCACCATTGATGTTTCAGGGAGCAAAGAAGATGTCTTTAAAAAAAACCTTCAAACCTCCCAGTGTCAGAAGTGCACTTTGATGCCCTTTTGAATTACTGGCAAGGTTGCTGACAGCTGAAGACAGGCATCTAATATCCAAGACACCTTAAAAAAACCCCAAACCTGTTAATGATATGCACAAAGAAAGAATATAGGTCACCTCCAATGCAGTGGATTAGTCTGGAGCTCTGGAAAATCAATTTTGTTTGATTAGCTGCACTTGTAGCTAGATGGAAAGAGTTAAAGCCAGGCACCAAACAGTGCAGGGTAATGCCTGTCGTGGTGGGCTGCAATCCAGAGAACACTCTGGTGCCTCTGTGTAGCTGTGCATGTGACAAGAGCTGTCTGAAGTCGGCATGGAGGTAGAAGCCTTCCAGGAAAGCTCCTCAGAGAGAGAGAGAGGAGAGAGAGAGGTCTCTCCTCATTTTTGTGGTCTGGATGCCATCCAGGAGGTAAAAGCACCCAGTGGTTCATCTCAGCATATCACTGGAAGTCAAGGACGCCTAAGGGCAGCTCACCCACCACCTACTTCGCTGCAAAGCACATGGGTTGGTGAGTCAAGCGTGGATTGTATTGTAATCACTACTTCCCCCATGTCTGTTGATTGTAGGGGGGAAGTTTTCTATGCCCAGGGGTGACCAAGGGGAAACTGACGTTGTAAACACTTGACAACTATTTAAAAACCAAAAGCGCTCTATAAAGTAGAGTAAAGGGAGAAAGAGGATGGAGGTTTTGTTGTATGGTGCTTAAAAGGTACTTTGTTGCATCAGCTAACAATGCCAGCTGACACAGTGTGCCCCAAAGATGTTTTTTGTCAGGAAACTTTGGTTTGGAGTAGAAACCTGCTATACATAAAGTATCCTTCAGAATGACCCATGTATTTGTGCTAGTCCTGACAATAGATGAAATAAATTCCTTTATTCCTTTCTCCATAGCTTAAATCTTAAAGGTTTAAAAGCACTTAAAAGCACCCATTGCAGCCAGGAGCCTGATCCCACTGAACTGGCACAAGTCCTGAGATCTCAATGTCCAGAAATTTCTTTTCAAAATGGAAGTTCACTCTTAAATGGCACTAGTGCCTTTTAATATTTTGCTCATGATCTAATTTGGATCTTAAGTATACCAATTTGGAAACAGCCTGCCTGACATCAAGCTATGAGTTTTTAAACTCGTATGGTTTAATAAGATTAACTTGCTGCAGTTCTGATACAGTCTTCAGTGAAAGCTTATTCAAATTAAGAATCAGTCAGAGGGGAAGTAGCCTCAAGCATAAAGTAGGAGTGAGGTGGTGCCAAAAATCAGGGCTCCGAGAGGCTTTGTTGTCTCAGCCTTCGCTGAGAGCAGAAACCTTTACTGCCAAATTAATGCACTAAGAGGGGAGGGGGGAAAAAGCATAATTAAGAGATTAAAACCCAATATTCCCTTTTTCAGCTGTCATCTTTGGAGACGTACACAGATATGCACACATAGAAATGGATACATAACTTTTTTTTTTTTTTTAGACTCCAGAATATGTATTAAAATATGTGGGAACTCTCTTACATGTCTGCTTGAATTATGGAGAATAATTCACAAAGTACAGCAGGGCCACTAAAATGAATGAATAAATAAGTGAGTTTGAGAAGTATACCTGCCAAATCTGTGTTTTGGGGCTCTTCTGCATAAAATAATTAATTCATGTTTTTTAATCATGTTAGTTTCTTCCAGTGTTTCCTTGCATTTCAGCAGCAGGGTATCTCCACCATGAATTTAATTTCCTCACTGTTGGTACGGGAAATCCTTATTGTGTAACCTCTTTTAACCCAAGGTTATATATTAATCCCCTTCCTCCCAGGGGGACATCTTCAAGTTTGGCAAATACTGTGCGATTTCCAAATGTGTACCATATTGATAACATGTATATGGAATCGGGGCCCTTCTGGTTCTGATTTGAATTCTGAGCATGTTGAGCATTTTTTCTTCTTCCGTGAAGAGGAAAATTCTCAGCAGTTTCCATGCATAATTTCATTCCACTGTTTCAGCAGGAATAATGCAGCTGTGAAAGAGGAATGTGAAATCAAGAGCATATAACTTTTTGAATATCACAAATTTTATTAGGGGTCTTACAGGAAGGAGGAAATCTATAGGACAGATTGGTCATGGTCCAGTGTCACTCAGCAAGAAGAGAAACAAAGCAGCAGTGCCTGTGGTGCTGATTTAAAGTCGTGCTTAGCATTGGCTGCAGGAATGGCTGAAGGGCTTAGCTGTGAGTAGGAGGCCCTGAGGTAAACACTGGGTAATTTTGAAATCCCTATGCTGCGAGAGGAGCCATCATCAGTTGCTGGTGGTCCACAGGAGAGCTTAACTAGAACAAAATTGTAAAAAAATGTGTTGACCACACAGGAAAATAAAAAAAAAAATTGAGACACTGAGATTTGCAGGGGTATGTCTTTTGGTAGGGGTGATAAAAATGTGCCTGTCATGTCTTCTGTGGCATTTAAAAATACACTGAAAAGCACAGTGGTTGGCTGCTGTATGGCATAGCTTGGTTGTCTTTATCTGGGTAAAGCTATTGCAGTAATGGTTAATTCACAAAAGAAGGAGTAGCCAGAACATTTTTCTTTCTGGAGGAGTGTACAGAATCTAGTTTGGTTACACGAAGTATTTCTTCTGTGCTTCCTTCCCTCTCCCAGATGGCTATTGGCAAAATAGACAGGATACAGTATGATGTTTTAAGTATATGCATTTCTTTAATGTGCAACATTTGGCATGTTTGTATATACATCTAGAGTGACTGCATATATGTAGAGGGGGATGTACATATGAGAATGTACAGCAACATGTGCACGGAAAAATAGCAAATGACAGCCTTTTTAAAAAGAGAAGACAGCACAATTCTTGCCTTGCACGTGCACAAAGAACAGAGCTGATTTAATATCAAGAACGAAGCCGAAGCAACACACAGTCTCTTCAGAGCTGATACCAGTGGCTACATCCAGAAGACCCCAGAGGTATTACAGCACTCTAGCAAATCCAAGTTGTATTTATGATATGGATGTTGGTCATTTGGGTTTCTTCAAAACTGCAGAGAAAGCAAGAAAGTTGCTCTGCCCTGGATATCTGTTAAGTCCATGCTTCTGTACAACGTATAATGCTGAAAAATTGCTGTCTTAATATTCCACACAGGTGTCATGACTTTCAGCTTGGCAGCTCCATACTTTTATGACTGCTAATCAATGAAATCACACTGTGACTGTATATCCCACTTTTGCCCACTGTGTGTAAGACCTTAGTAGGCAAATGGGGTCCAAGGGAGCTGGCTTCATAACATGACCAAGAGCTTAGCTTTTGACTTTCAGCTGCTTAAATTTTTCCTTCTCACCCAAGCTTTTCATTTGATTATCATCTTATTATCATCTCATCATTAGGCATCAGAGATAGCTGTAACTCGTGCTTTAATACTTTCTATTTTCTCCTGATGTACTTTCTGCTGGACTTTTTCTTCCTTCCTAGGAGCTTCTCAGCATCGTTTTGCTCCCAGGTGATCGCCGTGTTTTCCCTGTGAAAAGTGTGCTGTTGTTGCTTTTTTCTAAGTAATCCTTTTTTCTTTTTTTTTTTTTTTTGAATGTGGTTACAGGGACTCTTATTAGGCTGTGTGGAAGTGTAGGTCCTGTACTGCCCTAGAGTGAAGTCGGAGTGCCCCGATTTGGAGGTGCTCAGGATCTGCTGTGTTCCCAAAGCAGCCTTTGTGTGGCTGCCCCAGCAAGTGCCTTCCATGGGGATAGCAGCCCCAGGGAGGGCAGTTCCTGTTTGCAGTGTCTCCCTACCGCCAGCATTACATGGGTAAGCAGGTGGGTAGGTGACAAGCTCTTTGCTTGTTCTCTTTTGGCACTGAAGAGGCAATCTGTATTCTGCTGGGGAGTGCCATATAGCTGGGATTTCTTTGATGTTGCACAGTCAGCCGGTATGGAATTAAGTTAATATTTTACAGTGCTTTTGTTCTGTGTTCAGTCCCTTCAGTCTTCCCAGCTCCTAATGAGGTGAGTCCTCTGACTTTTGCTGGTCTGTGCATGTGGCTCTGCCAGCGCCAGCAGATCAATCCACGTTTGAATTTCTGGTCTTGAGCTGTGCTCTGTGATGGCAACAACCCTGAGTGTGGAGACTTTTGCTGCCATTTCAGCTCAGCTTGAGTAAGTGATCATGCTTTGCTGAGGCTCTGAGTAACTTGAGATGGTGTGCAAAGCAATGCAAGCAGCAGAGCAGGGTGAAAAGTACAGGACTGCATGCACAGGAAGCAAACTCAGATTTGTTTGGAAGCCTGGGTGTGATCAGTGATGTTTCTAACAGTGTTTTAGAGCATGAAGAACCTGATTCTGGAGGGTCTGGGGTAATGCAAAGCACTGTTGAGATTTAGTAGCTCAGTTCAACTGAGAGCATTTCCTGAATCACGGTGGTCATCTTTGCAAGCAAATGTTAGCAATATCCAGGCTATCACTTTTGCAAGTCCCCTGCTGCAGCTTTCAGGAGGCCACAGAAAGGGCAGAGAAGGAAGAGGAATGTGCTGGGCTGTAGGGAGAATGAGGAGCGTTTTATAGTTGAAACCTTAATTTGAGGAATTGGCTTTCTCTGTCATGTAGTAAATTCATTAGTCATGTAGAGTGAGGAAGTTGATTTATGGCTATTAACTATATTGAATTGACAAATGTAGCTTCTTGAAATTTAGTAGCCAAAATTAAGGCCTCTCAGGCATTAATAGATTAGACTGCTTAAAACAATTTAATTATTTATCCTGTGCAAATGGGATAGGATATTTCTAGAGTGATGCCTGTACTGCTTTAGACATATTTTAGTGTACTTGTGATTAAAGGTCTGTTTGTAAATCCTACTAATTGACTATTGGCACAGAGTGGTGGAGGAAAGGAAGGACCTTGGCTGAGACTTAATAATATTTAATTTTGGGGATTTAATAAAAAAAGAAAGAAGATACCGGTCTGGTTTGAGCTAATGCTCTCTTCTTCTGTCTTCCTCTGCTTCCCATGAACTCTGTCAGCATCTGTTCGTACAGGAGTTAAAGGAGCAAAAAGGGAGGCTATTAATAGTGCAGTATGTCTCTGTTAGAACACAGTATTATGCATATATACTAGTATTTTTATTGCTGTAGCACGTGAATCAGGTGTGGTCCCGTCATGATAGCATCTGCATATACATGATTCCTCACCTGGAGACCTTGAAATATCAGTGTACTGTTTTTCTTTCTTGTGAGTGATCATGGCACGCAGTCGTATCATCTCCAAAGGAAATGACTGTGCTGTGAGTGGCTCATCCTTAAGTGCTATCCTACCCAGAAAGAGAAGGAAATAATTAAGATGACATGAATTATGTAGAACAGACTTGAATAAAGAGTGACAGAAGGGCTGGCTTTGACAGCTGGATGTTAAATGAAATTTGTTTCTGTTGTTATAGATGCATAGCCTGGTTTTAAATGTATAATTTATTTAGATTTATTTAAGGGGTAGAGGAAAGAAACAAGAAATCCCTGATGCGGAGAATTGAAATAATGAGTTGTTATACAAACATAAATAGTCATTACAAAATATTTTATTGGTCTATTTTTGCTGTATTTATAAGGGCATTTTAAGACTCCTTGAGTCTGCATTTTACATGCATGCAAATACATGCTACATTTTACCCAGCAATCCTTATTGCGTGCTTAATTGAGTTGATAGCAAAAAGACATGAATCCTCCTGACTGCTTCAGCTTGGCTCTGGGGAGAGAATGAATTTTTCATCTTTTCCAAAGGAGAATTTATCCTGAGTGTCTGTATCTCAGAGTGTGTTTTATTACTCACACCTTTAAGAAGGCCGAAGCTGTAGATGTGGGAAGGCTTTCCAGTCTAATGTTCAGGAACTTTAGCTGAGAAGTTGAAACATCTATGAAGAAGTACTTAATTGTGTTATAATTGGGTGTGTGTGGATATGAGGGTAGGGGAAAAGGGCTAGTCCCACCAAAAAAAAGCATTCAGATGGTTGACTGGGGTAAAATTGATCCTCTAGTTAGGATGGTATAATGCTTTATTGATGTGTCCAGCAACACTGCTGACCAAGGATTTTTAGAGAGAGGGGAGGAATTATTTCTTCTGGATTTGTTAGACCAGGACACATAGGAGCTCATTTGCTATTTGCTCATGCCTTTTCCACTTATGCTATATGCAAATATATGCTATTACTATAAATTTTAATTTTTGCCACGACTTTTTTATTCAAAATTCAGGAGTGTTCAGCAGGCCATACTTATTTTATGGAGATTAAGCTGAAGGAGTGCTCAGGATTCAGTTGTCCCGAAGCAGGCAATTATAGTAAAACTTGCCTTCAAGAGCTAATTCTTGCCTCTTTTCCTCTGATTATTGCTGTCTCTGACTTAGTACATTTCACCATATATAATATTGTGCATGTTCTTCTCTTCCTCTTTTTTTTTTTTTTTAAATCCCAATATTGTCTTAGAGCTTTTGAGCACCCTTGGGGAAAATGGCAGAGGTTTCTTTTCTCCTAACCAGCAGCTTTGCCAGCTCTGTGCTTTTGCTCTTTTCAGTGTGAACACCACCTGGGGTTTTTAAGGTTTATATATCTGTTAAGTATAGAAAGAGATCTTTCTGCCTGTCTGTGGCATTTGCTTTTCCTGTAGGTTGTTTGGAATCAATTGATGTCACTGATCTTTCTGCTTCTGCTGCTCCTGTTTGTTGCAGATGTATTTGATGCCTTTGATTGCTGCTGACAGCAGGAATCTCTGATAATCTGTATCTCTGGATGATTGTTTAATTGCCTCTATGATACCCCCAGTACTATGGTCAGGAATTTGTCACCTAGGTCTTGAAAGTCATACAGTGTGTGGTTTGCTCACGGGTGTTTTGTGGCACTTAAGGAGAACTCAAAACTGAGCCTCTTTCTTTTCTATTTTTTGTATAGACTCCCAAAATTTCCTCTGAACGTGCTCTTGTGTGGTGAAGTGGAGCTAGTTTGAGGTTTGGGAAGCACACAGGCAGTATTGCTGAGGGACAGTGGCATGGCCAAAAGCTCTGATGCCCTCTCCCATGCAAACACACCATTTGCAGATTCAACAGAGGAGGGAGGGCAGCCTCCAACACCCTCCACTCCTTATCCCAGTTCCACCCAGAAACGTGCAGTGTGTGGGTCATTGAATAACTCTCATTCTTTGTTGCCGTAAAATGAAAACAAGAGACCTACTCAGGCCAAGAATTAAGTTGCAGTAAGGGTAATTCACTGTTATGTACTCATGTACCTCTGTTGCCTGCACTGGGTGACAGAACAAATGAGAATTTCAGCAGGGCAGCAGGAGCAGAGTTGTATGGTCAAAGCCTCTGGCATTTCTTATGTTGCTACAATTTTTTCTTGTGTGCTTTCTCAGAAACAACCTGAAGGAAACAGACTTTCTCTCAGTTGAGGTGTGCAGTAGATTCTGTTTTCTGAATCAAGAAAGAAGCAATGCCATTCAAAAAGTCATTCCTATAATTAAAAAGTTGATTACCACTTTGTGTGTCTGGATCTATACCTTGCTTTAGAGGACTGATTGACATGTGAATACAGCATGAGAATTATTCTTTAGTCATTGTTTTCCTGGTTATGTTATTCTTTGATGAAAACTGTTCTTTCAGCTTGTCAGGAGATAAAATGCCACCTTGAGATCACAGCCCTGTGGGCAATTCCCCCAGGGCTCAAGGGAAGACTGTGTTTCTAGTCATGAAAAGCAGAGACTGTTGCCAGAGATTTTGTCCCCCAGTGCCCTTTCTCCACAAGTAAGTTTGGGAGAATCATGGATCCTTCCCGTGCCAGAGATGATGACTTTGTACTAAGTGATCACAATGTGGGGCATCAGTGGGCATTGACAGCAGCTGCTGATGAGTGCAGCACTCCTAGCACAGTGCAAGGAGAACCTCTCCCTTGCTCTGGAGATCCTTGGCTGGGCCCAGTGGCTTCCTCAAGGCAGCAGGAGAGTTTGGGCATCCTTATGGAAGGAAGGTTACTGAGACCAAACTGGACAGGGAAGCTGTGTGTGACAGGAATCTGCTCTGTTGTGTGTGAAGTTGTAATTTGTCCCTTTTCTCTATCATTTCAAAGCACAAGGTTTTTGCCCTTATGGGGTAGCAAGTATTGAATAAAGTAAGGACAGAGCAATTCCTCCTCTGCAAGACATTTTAATGTGTGCTTTGGATCAATAGATAGAATGAAAAGCTTGTCAATGCAGAAATTCTGGGAAGGGAGGACTGATACCACAGATACTAGAGGAATAAATTTGCCCCTTTGCTCTCCAGAAGCCAAAAGACAGTGTGACTCAACTAACCTAATAAAAAAAAAAATGAACTAGCAGGTTCCATTCAGATTACTGAAGATGTCTTTTGTGTGCTGAGTCAGTGTTTAGATCAGTGTTGTGAGCTGGGAGAAGTCCCCTGGATAGCTGTTTGAAACTATTACTGCCAATAACTTTCTTTTTCTGCTCTATTTTCTACTTAGAGGTTGCTTGATGTGGAAATGTGTGCTATAGATATATTTTAGCATTAATTCATATGGGAGAGGTTACTTGTGAACAGTAAATAAAATTCTTTATCCAAAGAAATACTAGAAAATTGGATGTTTGTGACATTCTCATGTATTAAAATGCATGGTTACATCAATAGATGCCAAAGAAACATATTGGATAATCTGTGAAGTTCACATGGTATCATTTTTACCACTATTTAAAAGGTAATGGGGAAGAATGACAGTGTCTATATTAGCAGAGTCTTAATCTTAATTAATTGTTGCGATTTTTCTGCACATAAAGGCTTGCATCTGTGTTAGATAGCTCTTTGGTCTGACAAGTACTTCTGCCTCTTAGAGAAATTTTGATTCAAAGAAGATACTGTGAACACCTTTGAGAGAGAAGAAATATGCATGAAAACCTGATGAACAACCAGATCATCTTGTACAGTGATGCACGGTTTGGTTTTGTTGTTTTGGGATGGTTTTTTGGAGGTGAGGGAATTGCTGGTGTGCTACCTGCCATGTGTTGTGCACTAGCAAACTGAATTTAGAGAATGATCAGAGAGCCAAGGCATGTAGCAGTCACAGTTTGGAATAGGTTTGGTCACTATAAAAGAGGGGGATAGCAAGGATGGAAAGCCACATCATGGCTGAGAGGGATTTCTAGGGAAGTGTTTTAGAAAGGAGAGGTGGTCTGTGGAATAAGAGGAGGAAATCATGTGAGTGAAGGCAGAAGAGCTCACTGATAAGGATGCAAACCTTGATGTGGATCATCAGGCATCTAACTCAGTGATGCTTTGTGTCCTCTGGGGCATGGAAGAAAATGGAGGCTGTCCCTGACTTCCGTCACATCCCAAATTAGATTGTGCCCATGAGGGAGATGTAATTTAATTAACTCCGAGAACCTCAGCATCGCTGAGACACCAGAGTGGCTCCGCAAGCATCCCTATGACTTCACTGTGCATTCGTTATCCCAGCCTGCTCTCCTGTCACGCCTCCCCCTTTCCAGTTGATAAGAGCCTCTGCCTTTCCATTTGGTCGATTAAATGCTGTAAATTCTGCAACGAGGGGCAAAGCATTAAATTTCTCAAGCATGTCCGTGCGTCTTATCGTGGAGCAGCTTCCACGTTGCTAGCAGTATTTGATTCATACTGAAGGAAAATTGATGACCTGAATCCTCCTCACATAAGAGCTTCATTGTTAACATCTCTTGTTCTCAGCCACCTCCCAGTTTGGTTTTTTTCATGCCTTCCCATTCAGTTTATCAAGCGTGCTTTCGGCGATCAAAGGCTAGAAAATCACTTTCATTCTCGAGCAACATATTCTGTGTCATTTTATCAAGATGTGGAGCTCCTAGTTCTCTGAAGAAAAAGCTAAAGAAGTGGGAGCTGTAGCTTATCACATGTCTCCCGTGTCACATTAACGGAGGACTGCAGCCAAGGTGACAGCAGAGCATTTCCAGTAAAGGAAGGGCTCCCTCACATGCTCAAGGAGCCGTGGGTAAAATAACCTTTCTCGTTGCATCAGCGTTCACTGCCGAAATGCACAGCCTCAGCTCTGGCACGTGGTAAACTGCTCGGGGAGGAGGCCTTGAAATACCTGACCTAGGAGAGGTAGAAGGACTGTGTGGATTTAAAAGAAAAAGGAATATCAAGGGAATTGATAGATGAAAGAAAACAGGCAATTAAAACTGGTCAGGCAGTATCAACACGAGTTCAAATAACATCCTGCTTTACAGAGGGCAGAATCTCAGGTGGGTTTTGTAGCCTGGGTTGTCTGCCTCTGTGTGGTCAGGCTGTTCTCACCATTACTGCTTACTATATTCATGCTGTTAAGATTAATTCTAACTCTTTTCTATTGCATAATACACCTGCTACTAGTCCCCTGGTTATGGAGACTCAGAAATGGGTTAAGCAGGTTTGGGAAAACACAGGAGTAGTTAAGGATGCAGTTAGCTGTGGAATGGACCCACACATAATTTTTACTGTGTGTTCAAGAAGTGTCTCTAAGGCTCTTTTGATGTTGTTCTTTTTAAAATGAGGCTGATAGATAAATAACCCAAGTAAACCAAATGGTTTTTTGCTCTGTGATTCTAGTGACAAAACCTGTAACACTCTAGTGTTTTGGGGGGTTTGGCAATTACCATTTGTACAAGCTCCCCTCTAGACAAAGAATGGCAGCATTGGTTTCAGTTCTCTTTTGACAACTGAAAAGAAGGTGGCATGTCACTTTCAAAAGTAGCTTTGTTGGAGAAGAGCAGTGAGACTTGATTATTTTGCCAGACCCTAAAAAGATGGGCTGATGACCCTAAAAAGCTCTGAACAGGAGCTGAGCCCTTTGGAAAACTTGGCCCAGAAAAGACAACAGTCATTATTTATACCCTGCTGCTGGATGTCTCAGATTTACATGAGCAATATGCACGCAATTGCTGTTTATTGGGAAGAGGACTGAAAAAAAAATAAAAATCATATAAACTTAATTGAAAGCATCTGTCTGCTGGTCACCAGTTTCAGTGCAGCTGGCAGGTCTGCCTGCTGTATGGCCACTGTAGTGCACAACAGGAAAGGGTGAGATGCCAACTGATCTCAGCATAGTTATGGCAATAAAAGAGGGGAAAAGTAAAAAGGATGAAACAAAAAATAAGTTCTTCACTGTCTAATTTAAGTACCTTTGGTTATCCCTTGCTTGGCTACTGTAACCTGACAGCTTTCACTCTGAGGAAGCTCATGTCTTTGTAATCCCAGTAACAGTCAAGATTTGTCTCTCGAGTTGTTTCTCTCATCCTCAGCGTTTGACACGGCAGCCCTCCCAGAAAAGCAGGAGAAACTCTTTGTAATAAATTATCCATCACCCTATGTGATTGACTCTATTTTTGTCCTACTCTTATTCTTTTTTCCTCCTAAATGCACTGGGTAGTTCAGCCCCTAAAGAGGAACTCCTGTGACACTAATCACTTCCCATCCATCCAGACATTTCATCTGATAGGTAGTACAGCTGAATAGCTTGAAGGTGTATGGCATAGAAATTACTGGGAAATGTTCAGAAATTGCATTTGGTGGTTTGCCAGCTGGGATTTTTTGCTTCAGTCCATTTGGGTTTTCCATGGTGATTTTGGAGCATTTGATTTCCTTCTTGTTCTGGTTTATTAAAAAATATTTCTGAAATTGTTTTGAGATACTAATTACCTTCAAGCTGGGGGGCAGGGAAGCCTAGATATCTTGAATAAGTTCTGAATGACTTAATATGACAGCAATCTTAAACCAGCAACCTTTTCATTTCTGTAATGTTTTAAATTAAAATAAACAGATACTGATGCTTTTTCAGTTAGAGCTTTCACCCCATTTTGTTTTCTGATGGTCATACCAGGCAGCATGTTCATTTTCCATTAAGTTTTTTTTTTGTTTGTGTCAGTGATTTTAGGTGTTTCTTGCAAATTGTTGTTTAAATCGCACTGGTGCTCTCTGCAGAATATCCTGGGATTCTGATGCCGATCCAGCTCACGGTGTGCTGACTTTTAATCCCTTAGTTTCTCTCTCATTGTTTTCAAGATATCAGAGCTAATTACTCAGAGGCATGGACATAATTGTGCTAGAATGCTGGAGAGAGGGGTGGTTTTGGTGTGCACTAGAGAGCACTTAAGATGGAATTGAAATAAATTCTCTCCTGCATCGTTGTCCGTGGGCAATATCACCCCTCTCATAAGTCTCTTACTTTGAAGTACTCTGGCAAACTTCAAGTCAGGACCCAAGTATGCCCTGTTTTCTGTGTGTGTTTCCACGTGTTGTATATACATATGTCCTTTCCTCTGACAGAGGTCATCAAGCTGAGCTGTCAGGTATGTTTTGTTATGAGAGAGTCGCTTATTGTACCCATGAATTGTCTTCACTGAATTAATTTTCACTCCAACAGGGTTTCCAGTGAGAGTTTACAGACACTGTAGTTTAGGCAGGCAGCCAACGCAGAAGGGATTTCTGTTTGTATTTCTTTATTTCAGTGCCAAAGGAGGATTAGCTTGTGCTGAAAGGGTTAGAGAGGTGAGCTAGAAATGCTTGACCTAGTCTTTACTAGACATTTGCTCATTATTCTCTTTTGAGCATTCTGAAAGGCCCTCTTCACACATGTGGGCAAGAACAGGTTAAAAAGCATGTAGACCTGCCAAAGCTTTACAAATCTCTTTACTAGCTTTGTTAAACCAAGCTAAAAGAAAACCTCTGTATCTTTTTTCCCCCTTTTATTCCCTTAACACTGCCCTTCATCCCCCAGCCCCCCTCCTCCTTGCCCCATAGGATTTTGGTTTTTCTTTCCAGCCCACACATCTGTAAGTGCCTGCTAGGTACAGGAGACACATTTTCACGGTTCGTTAGCTTGGCTTTCCAGCCCTGGCTTGTCAGTGCCCCCGACTCTGCAAAGTGTTCAGAGCTTTGTTGGGTTGCTTGTGACAGTGTTTGGATGAGTGCTGCAAATTTTGTGTAATATATCTGGTAATTTACTTGAATGTAGCACGAGCTGGAAGATGGGAATGAGCTTTTGATCTCTGACATTGTGATATCAGCAGGGGAGAAAATAAAAAACACCTCAGAGTCAAGATGTATTAAATTAGTTGGAAAGTAAATTGACAGGGAGTTGGCAACAAATACATGCTGTAAAATCACTAACCCTTTGAGTAAAGTGTGGGTATGTTCCAGAAGTAGAAAGTAGTTTGCCCTGAAGCTTTTGTCTAAGAAAACTGACTACTAAGAGCAAATGCTTAGCACTTTCATATCCAAGAACTTCTTGGGAGACATCATAGCATTGTCTTAAGAAAATCAAAGCTGTTAATGCAGTAAGAAAGTCATCACAGCTTATTTGGAATTCTTAACTATTTATTTAAGGCTCCATGCTCAACCTGATATCCTATCAGGTTGCTGTTTGTGCAAAAAACCCACTTTGTCCCTCTTTTTGTAAATCAGTTTGTTTTCCTATTTCCCTGAGCTACGTAGTAAATGTAATGTAGTTCATTTAACAACCACAATATTGCAGACTGCCAACACTGTCAAAATGGACTAGCACAGGAAGCTTTTGAAATCTCCACAGTATTTTGATGATAGCGTACCAACTATAATCAACAAACTGCACTGATCCACGTAAATCTACCAGCCCTCAAACCCAAGCGAAAATGTAATGTGTTTCCATTATCACCTGTCAGTGCAATGGGAATCCCCCTGCTTCACACCTTAGGAGGAATGCCTGCACTCCTAGGATGGTAAGTGCCTCCTGTAGCATAAGTTACTAACTTAATCTCCATATCCAGTGGCTTTCGTTGAAGTTTCTGAAGTAGCTATTCAACCAGTGTTCCTTGAAATCTGTTTGAATTACTTCCTAGAAGTCCTTCCTAGAATCCCTTTCCAAAGGGCTGCTCTCAGGGCAATCTGAGACGTGGTCTAAATAACTTGTGTGCAGATTCCTTCTGCACAAAATCTGACAGTGTCTTTTTGGGAGCAGTAGCGGGATGGTAAATCCTGAACGCACTGCGACAAGGAAATGTGCAACAAAATGGTATGACTTAAATTTAGGCCAGGAAGCCAGAACACATCAGGGAGCAGCTCTGAGTTAAGGCAGATGCGCTGGGCACAGAGGGGAGCAAACAGGGATGGGAGCAGAAGGAAAGATCAGCAGTTAAACCACTTAGTCAAGTTGTTGCTCCAGAGAGGAGCGTGTAGGCTCCTCTCTGCTGCTCTTTGTAAGCAGTTCATGTGCTTGTTTCCTCCTCAGTCTGCATGTGTTTGTGTTTTCTTCCCAAGGATTCCTCTCTATTTAATAGGATCAAACTCAATTATTGGACTATGGACATCCTTCCTTAAAATTCCATGTGCCCAGATATCCCAGCAGTCTGCCTGGAACACAAGTACCTGAGTAATTTAAACAGGTGACCATTTTCAGCATAATTAGTGCAGTTGTTACTGATAAATAACAGTCTCAGCTTGCAAACCCCAAGAATATCTAATTTGTTGCCTGCCTGCAATGGATTGTCTTCTGTGCAGAATATAGATGATCTTGCAGTCACAAGCCAGAAAAAAGTGAATTATTTCAGTTCATCTGCCCTAGTCCTGGAAGGACTTGCAAGCCATTTGCAGGATCAGGGTCATAATTAGCTTCTGTGAGGGCACCTGGTCTGTACCAGCTTTAATGATATCCTAAATTTGCAGAGAGGAGAGAAACCCTGGATCAGCTTTCTGAAGCTTCCAGCTGGTGATTTTGTTTTCACCTTTATCAAACTGATCATTTTCTTCTCCCTGGTCTCTAGCTGATTAAGGCATGTAGTGTTTGACCATTTTGATTTTTACAATAGTATTTTTACACTATTTAACTAAAGCTTGGATTTTAATGCAGAGTTTGTTTTTTTGTAAAACCCTCCTTCAAGGTATGAGAGATACTGGGAAAAATTATTACTAATTTTCTCTAACAATTAATCTGAGTTTCTTTATCATTATAGTACTGATCTTAGTAGGTGCATGCTTTTATGTATAAGACCAATACTTCAAATACATTTGCAGTTTGCCTCCGTTTATTAAACTTTGTTAGCTTTTGAGCACAGAAATTCTTCTTTTTTTGATTATCATAGTATAATTTGGGTTAGAAAGGACCTTAAAAATAATCTAGCTCTAACCCTGCTGCCATGGGCATCTTTCACTAGACCAGCTTGCTCAGAGCTCTGTCCAGCCTGGCCTTTGAACACCTCCCAGGAGGGATGGGGAATCCACAGCTTCTCTGGGCAACCTGTGCCAGTGCCTCACCACCCTCACACTAAAGAATTTTTCTTTTAGTAGCTAATCTAATAATCTTAATCTTAAAGCCATGCCCCTTTGTCCCATCCCAACATGCCCTTGTAAAAAAGTCTCTCTTCAGGTCTCTTGCAGCCCCCTTTAGGTACTGGAAGGCTGCTCGGTGGTCTCCCTGGAGCCTTTTTTTCTCCAGGATGAACAGCCCCAACTCTCTCAGCCTGTTGAAAAGTTACATTGAGCAGTTACCCAAGAAATGTAGTAAAAAACTTTGCCTGATTTCATATGTGTCCTTTACACCATTAAAGTTTATTATATCATTGCTACTGCAAACTTGCATTGGCATTAGAGAATTTTGGTTCTGGATGACAAGTTGACAGAGGGAGAGAGGAATTTGGTTACAACTGCTTGTTTTAAGTGTGCCAGCCAAAAAAAGAGAGAGATAATTCAGTTGAACATTAATATTTTTTGGGTTTTGGGATAGGATGTTTCTTTTCTTTCATCTTTGAAAACCTGTCTCCTAATAGATATTCTCAGGTGCCTTCTGGAGAGCTTGGAGTTGTAAACCTTTTATCTGCCTAGAGAAATCTTAAAAAAATCTTAAAGGAAATAACCAGCAAAAATACAACATAGCTTAGCATGCAAAAGACATGTATATATATCACAAGAAATGAGTCCTGAAGGAAATCTAAATATTTTTAGACAGGCAAATGGCAAGCATTTTTGATACTACATTTGATATATTGCCTGTACAAGTGTTAGCGAACATAATATTTTTTTTTTTTTTAAGCTTTCCAACAATTTGGTGATGATATTAATTCATATTTGTTAGAAAACTGCTTTATCCAGTTAGTTTGAGCTGCTGAACACCGAGGGCTTGTCAGTGGAGGTGATAACCAGACTCTGAGTGATTCCAGTTGTCAGTACAGTGCAAGACAGCAGTATGCAGGTGCCTTTGCGGGGAGTTATACTTTGTTAAATATTTCAGCTGTATTTTGTGTTTCTTGACTAAGCTCCCGTTGGGCGAGAGCTGCATATTGAAATTCACCTTGTGGTTTGAGCCCGATCTCTTTCTATTTCTTGTTGCTCTGCTCACAGCTTCCAGTTTTCTCTTCACTATCAGTCTGAGTCAAGAATACTAATGATCTGGCACTCGTTGGAGTTGGAAAGCTTTGTAGGTAGTTATACTGTTATTAAATCCAGCTCCTCGGGGTTTTTTCCATCTGAAGAACATGATATTCTCCACTTCCTTTTGCAGCAGTGATGCCACTGTCCCATTATAGCTCCACTGTTTGCCAGTCTCTGTTTCAGTGTCTTTTACATATTACTGGCCACACACTCATTTTTAATATTTCACAGAGTAGATCCATGTTCTGTATCTTTTGGATGAAGCCACTTTTGGTGGTATCCAAGCAAGCTGCCATTATAAGCTGCCAGAACTTGGACTCATTTTTTGTTGGACATGTTTTGTAATGGCATAAGAATTTTGGCATGCTGTGTTGTAGAGGCTGATGTCAGTCACTGCTGTCTAAACACACTAGATTTCCTATCAATTACACCACTAAATCTTTGACAGATTCTGCCAATCTTTGGATAAATGCTTCCCAGTTCTTCATTTTGACAGCCAAAAGAGGAGAGGGAATTGAGAGCTACTTTGCAAAGAACATACAGTATGAGGAGTGTATAGAAGCTTTTTTTAGCTGACTTCTTTTACAGTTAAGAAATCTATGGTAGGTTTTGGTTGTGGTACACTCTCTTCAGATGCTTAGCATCAGAAATGTCCTAGCATTGTGTTTGATTCCAATTTAACTTAGTACAGCTGTTGTTTCTCTTTAAATTTCTTTTTAAGTGGAAGTTGTATTGAGTTTTGTTTTCACTTTTTAACCAAAGAGCTATTTTTGTGGTTGAATAAAAAGAAAGACAAATGTCAGGATATGTAGCACTGACAATTTCCTTGCCTTGAATATAAAGGTATCTCTGTCCAAGACATCTTTGAAGCAGCATTTCAATGGGAGTGTAGGGAGCTTCCAGCTTCATGTCCATGACTATCTTCTCAATTCTTTCCTGCTCAGGAAATCAGCTGGATGCTGTGTTGAAGGTAATTGCCTCATTGCCTGCACCTTAAACCCAAGATTAGTGTAAATTACTGCATCCTTTGTGCCTGTACTGTGCAGTTCCACCTCTGTGTTTTGTGTATTATATGTGTGTATTTATGTGTGTGTATTTTTAAAGTGTATTTTGAAAAAGATGTCTGCATTTATGTACACACGCCTGTATGATAACTAAAGTTATTCTTGAAACTAAGAACTTAGTATTAGCATATCCCTGTACATACTGCTCAGTAAAATTAAATTCTATCATTGGGAATGTGATTTTATACAGATGTGATCAACATTTGAACAATAGTGGTTGAAATCTTTTTCCCACTAAAATCATTAGCTGCCTACCTGCAGGTACTCAGGAATGGTATTTCAATAAGCACAGGTAAGCCATCTTGAGAAAGGGGAAAATCAGTTAGGGAATATAAACCTGATTTATTTTATCGAGGCAATTCTTTATCAGTCCTTGAAATGAACATATTTTAATTGGCTCACTGCAGGGTTGAGTGACCACTAAAGAGAGGAGTCAAAAGTCATTTAATGTAGCAGTTCATTGTGGCTTTCAGTGCTGCTGTTACTTGCTTTTATGTCCACACAACAGTGAAACATAGGCAAATTAATGGAACTGGAGTTGTTCTGGAATGGCTATGCCAAGTACAAACACATGGCTTCTTTTTTGGACTTGTCTGAAGAGAAGTTTTTCTCTTTTTGCATGGAAACATAGGCCTAATGAAGTGTGCCTTAATGTGGGCTCATACTTCTGGATGTTCCTTTCCCTTTTGCAGCTCCCTGTGCTGTACTGACCCAGCTGCAAAAGGTACAGATAAAGTACCAGCTGGTGCAAAATCAAAGTTTAGGACAGCCTTCCTGCCTCTCTCCTAGGTATTTGCAGCAGCCTTTGAGATGCCCCTCACTGTCAGTTTGCTGAATATTCCCTTTTCAGGATGTTGGGAAGCCCAAAATGGGCAGCCTCAGCAAGCCCTTGCACTGATGTGGGGTAACCTCTCCAGGCCATCCCATTAGGACTCCCGTGACCCTTTGTAGCTCTTGGAAAAATAGCCTAAAGTTTAAATGCATGTTCTCTCCTGTAAATTAATAAACTGTTATTACTTTGTTTGCAACAACTTACTGGCTTTAACATTCCTTCTTGACAGAGATTTTCAGCGTCCCCGCCTCCCATCCATCCTTTCTTTTTAAAGAAATGTTTTCTTTGGGTTTACTTCAGGTTGAGGAATTTGCATTGTGTGTGACTGTCGCTTACAGTGAGGGAATTCTGTTTTAATCCCTTAACTGTCATTGAACGGGGAAGGAATTCGTTCTTTCAAGTTGATGCAGGAAAATATTAGTGGTGATAAAAGGATATATTGTTTAAAACATCTGAGAAAAGCTGCTGTCTGTATTGCTCTTTCCACCTTTCCTTATCCATGATGGGCTTAGGAGGAGCCTTCACTTGCTTTTCCTTTGTGGGGCAAGAGAAAAGAGAGAGAAAAGAGAGAGAAAAGAGAGAGAAAAGAGAGAGAAAAGAGGGAAGAGAGCTGCTAGCATCCTTTTTGGAGCCTGGTTAATGGCTCAGTTGAAGGTTAGGAATCTGTGATGTATAAAGGCATTAATTAATGATCCGTGGACATAGAGCTGCAGCACTAAAATGGGATTTTCTGCTTTTGATTGTCCAATCTTTTTTTTTTTTTTTTAAATTATTAGAAGGATGACACTTTTCACTCACTTCCTGCACGTTTCAATCATGCTGTTAACACAGTTCTCTAAAATATGTGAGAAAGCAGCCACAGTCAGTAGTTTAGCCATGCAGACAGACATTCATGGCTACACTGAGCATCACCAAACGCACGATTCGTGTTGGTAAATACAACACAGTACAACACCCAGTGCTTCTTCAAATCTAAGCTTTCAGCTTTGGAATCATACTTAATGCTAGCAGATCCTTCACGTCTTTGGATAAGTTTTGGGAAGAGAGGTTATCATAAATGGGACTGAAAGCTGGGGCGCCACTCACTGTTCCATTTATGTGTGGATACTAAAGGCAGCTGACTTTGAATGTGGTCTCAAAATGGAGTAAAGCCACTTAAAGGGCTGCTACAGTTACCCCTGATGATATAGCACCAAGCCAGGGATGCCTAGAAATGAGTTCGCATGCCCTGTGGGTTGCTGGTCGGCAGAGGAATAAAAGATTAAATGGAAATTACAATCCATCTGGAAAGGATTTGTTATCACCCAGGATGGACTGGAGTCAACAAGGGATTTTATTAATTCAATTAATAAAATCTTTTTTCTCTTCCTGCTAAAAAAGAAATTAAAAAAAAAATAGATAAAGTGGCTGAAAAATAAGGTGTCAGTGATGGGATTAGAGAGGTTCCTGCAATTTTGCAGTAATTTGCTTTGAATTAAACATAATTGGAGTGTTCCTTGGGGCACTAATGCTTTCCCCCTCCTTCTCAGTTTCTGGCTATATTTGTAGGCTTTCTTCTTTTTTTTTTTTCTTTCTTTCTTTCTCTAACCAGGCCTGGCCCGTGCCCCTAATTGTGACTCTCCAGGGGCTACTTTTTGTAGATTCTGTTTCTGGTAGTGTGTTTGGGTGTTTGCCTCCATGCGCCCTTGCCAGCTGCTTCCCTGGAATTAGAGCTTTGCTCCTCCCAGGCTCTGATCTGCCTCTCCTTCCTCCTAAACACCAATGGCTTGGACGTGGGTGGCTGTAGTCACAAGAGTCTTACCAGCAGGATAAGACCCAAAAATCTCCCAGTTTATAGGTACTCAGAGATTTGTGCTTTCCTTTTATTTTGAACTAGCTCCTTATCAGCAGGGCACACACCGAACTAAGAGATGCATTATGTAGTAGATTTTAGGTGAAAGCTTTATTCGTTCCATCTGTAATTAAGTGATTTGTTCCAAACTCATAAATCTCTCCTTGCTCTTTCTTTTGCCACTAACTAACTCATCCTTCTAGCTTCATGTCAGCCACTCTACTCCCTGCTCCCTTTCTAGATAAGGTTTCCTTCATTGCCTCCTTTCTCCTTACACCTTGTGGTGGATTTTTTTCCTAAAAATTATGGTCCTTTTGTTCCTTCTAGCAGCCTCCATTTCCACTGACTTTTTGTGAAGAAACTGGGTTGTCTTTTCTCTTTGCCGAGCATCTTCCTGTCAAGTCAAAGCTCCTAATTTTTTGTCCGGCTCCTGACCCTAGCACGATTTTGGCACGATTTTGGCTCTGTTAGTTGCCTGTGGCTAAATTAGCTGGTTCTTCCTTCTCCTCCCAGTTCCTTTCCTTTATGCATCTCACATGTCCCCCATCAATCACCGTGTGCCAGCCTCAGAGTCTGGCAGGAGCGGCTGGCACCTCCTGCTTCCCCCCTGCAGCCCAGGATCCCACTTTTGGCCCATTCCTTCTTCCATGCCGGAAGGACTCACGGCTCCTTTGTGTGTGTGCTTTGTGCTCTGCAGAGCTGTCCCCTCGCTCCCTCACACACCTTGTTCTGCCCTCGGTGCTGAGATGTTCCTGCCCTGCAAACTGTGTTGAGCTGTGCTTAGGTGGTCTTCAGCTTCTCTGCTGCTCAGCGCCTGTCACTTCCTATTGCCTGACTCCTATTATTACTTCCTCGAGTTCGACATTAAATCTCTGCTATGCTCTCACTCAAGAATCTCATTCTGATTCAGATACGGTTGGAAAAATACATTTAAGCTTCAGGGGACACCCCTGATTTTGTTACCCCCCAAAAGAGAAGATTTCCATTATGAAAAGAAGTATTTGGAAGGGAGAGGATGATAGTGGTGGTAGGAGCGGTGAGGTTAAAATTGCTGTGGAAATCTGAGCTAGCTCTCTGGGATCAGACACGGCAGTGACACTCCTGAAGATCTCTGTTGCCCTTTTGATCATCAGAAATATTTAACTCTCATACTGCCAGCCCAGGGTTGTGGAAGAGCTCCATCCATTGAAGAGTCCTGGCATTGCTACTGCCTTCCCCAGTGCATCTGCCTTCCATCCTTAGCCAAGCGTGAGCTATGCTTGGTGATATTATCCAAGCAGGGCTGAGGCTCAGGTGAGCTCTCGTGACTCTGTATGCTCTTTTTGAACATTGCTGTTTTGAGATGAGCGAAGGAAAGATGGGTAGGCTCATACAGGCAGTGAGACATAAATGTCTTAATTCTTAGGAAGTGCTGTTTGCATCCTTGGAGATCTGCTGCACGTCCACCACGTCATAAGCCAGTGTTAGTGTGCTCTTTTTGCCCTCTTATCCATGAATCACTGGAGTAAGTAGTGTCCAGGTTTGTTTGCTTTTTACTCGGTCAGGGCCCACACCCTGTGTGCAGCCAGTGGAGTCAGCCTTGACTCGGAAGCCGCCTGCCAGCACTATCAGTAGCTAATTAGCAATCTGCTCTTGTGGTCAGACTTTCTTTCAGCATGTTAATTAATTTTGCAAACCTCTGTTATTTGGAGGAATGGGACCACCATGGCAAGATAAGGAAGATCTGGCTTCCTTTCCAGCTCTGTTACACTTCTGGATTCCCATCCTCTTGCGTGCCAATCTGCCCAGTGATAGCTGGAGTGGGGATGTGAGCCAGCCCTAGGAGAACGTGCTTCTGCCTTTCTCCTGCCCTTTTGATATTCTGTATATGTCCCCCACCTTTCTTTTGCATCCTCTTGCAATATCTAATTGATTCTTTATGAGACCTCTGTGCTCCATTTCTTTTCTGTGTAAAAATGTCAGTCCTGTTCAGCATCGTTGCTCTGTCGCAGGAGTCCTTGGGGTCAGGGGGCAGGTTCTGGGTTCATGTCCTCTCCCTCTCTCTCTCAGTACCTAAATCTCCCCCAGGGCAGTCTGTGACCCCTTTTTCTCATGCAACTGGGCTGCTCCGTGGGGTTTTGGGGTGTGCACTTAGAGCATGAACTGGAGGAGGAAATGACTGTAGCCTCTAAATTCTGCAGCATGTCATGTTTTTCCCCTCCTTCCACCTGCAAAACAGAGATAACTCCTCTTAACCCATCTGTATCAGGACAGTGTTGAGAAATTTAATTAGCTGCTGTCCACAGGGTTTTGAAAGGTGTAAGATATATCTGGAGCATTATTAAAGGTCTTACTAAGATTAGCCTTGCTGAGTTCTACTCTTTCCCATACAATTACCATGCAGATGTACACAGTGCATGTGCAGATATGAAATAGTTAAAAGTTCTTGCATGTCTTTAGAAAAGTCATCCCATTAAAACAAAACAACACATCAAAGTGCATCAAGTCCTTTTGAAATAATCTTTCTTACTGTATGTGGTTTAGGACCAGCTGAACCATCTGAAAAGCCAAAGCAGGGAGCGAGAGAGGGAGAGGGGAGAGAGAAAGACACTTATTTATGTGAAGTCTGTACCTCTGTTCGACTTTGTACAGCCAGAAACTGAAAGAAAGGCATCCCTAGTGTGTCCAAGTTTCTGGTGAATGGCTCCTTTGGGTGCGGAAGTGAGTGCTGCGGATCCTTTCAGCTGAAAGGAACAGTTAATGAGTGTTTCTCTGTTCTGCGCTGCTGGAATGAGACACATCCCTCTTTCTAGGTCACTAAGTTAATCAAGTCAAGGATTTCTGTCCATTGTCCTTCTTATCAGTCACAGCTGCATTTGCATTAGGAAGCTTTCTGTTTCTTTAAGCCTCATTCATGTACTGATTAAATTCCTTCCCAGGTCTGCAAAAGCAAATGTCTGATGTATTATATAGCCATCTCCTGACCCAAGTAAAAACAACATACAGTAGAATATGCTTAAAAGCAGAAGAAAGGGGAAAGAAAAATCACTGCTTTGATTTATCTGATCTGCAGTGATAAAACACAGGGGTAAAACAGGTGGAAGCTTATGCTTCTAAAGTGTGATTTTTAACTTGATGCTGGCTAGCATCGGTATCAGTGTGTACCTGAACAAACAATCTACGGTGGGAAGTGAAATTGCTCTTCTTGAATGTTTGAGTAAACACTGCTGTAGCATCTCATAATGAACAGCAGTAGCTGTTGCTACATATTAGATAATAAATTGGTCCTGGCAGCACATTTCCATTTCACAAGGATGACTGAAGGATAAACTTCAGACAAAAATGCAAAATTGCTGCCTTTGTAACCAAACAGCTGTAACCCTTACTCTTAGAAAGTTTGCAGTCTGTCTATGGTTATGCTTTGGTTTTACCACCAATTCTTGATGTTTGGAGGCATAAGCTAAAATGTCTGTCCTATTGATTATGAGTACAGTTTTGGAAAAAATAATAAGGATTTCCTTGTCTTCTTGTGACTGCTGCAGCCGTCCAAAATCCCTAAGGGGGCACCTCACTGTTTTGGTTTTTTGTTCCCTCTCGATCTCCTGAGTTACAGGGAGATGTAGACTTTAATCTTCTGCCAGTGCAGTTCTTGCTTTTAACACTGTAGGAAAAATGGCCTTGGTAATTTTCTCACCTTTCCAGTGGCCACTTCTGCAATTTTCCAAACCTTCTTTGACAGTCTTGGGAAATACCTTTTGGGTGACAACACTTAGACTTTAATTTTGTTTGCAATGCCATCTAGGATTCCCTGCTCAGCAACTCTATTTTACTCTTCCTCATAGATTTTCCCATAGGTTTCTTCACAAGGGGCCTCTCTTACACCATAAACAATGCCTTGAAACTTCAACCTCTCTATCCTCCTCATCCTGGTAAGCATGTACGAGTTCAAGTTCTTTGCAGAGTTGGAAGGAGCTTCTCTGGCTCCCCTTTTTTTTTTTTTTTCCCCCACTGCTGTCAGATGAATGTTTAATTCCCCTCAGCCCCATGCTGTGTCCTGATTATGGGGCTTCCCTCAAAAAGCAACCAAAAGGAGGTCAGCAGCGCCGACAGGCAGCAGCAGCAGCAGGGTACGCCTCAGAAATGGTGAGCAAACCACTAATCTTAGAAGGCATTGCAATGCAGTTGGACCAACCTGAAATCTTCTTCCTTTCTCATGAGCCTGCTGCCTGCAGAAGGCTTGGATTATACCTGGCTTTGTTCCTCCCGGGCTGCGGTTCAGTCAGTGTCTCGTGTGCGTTTGTGTTTGCATTTTAATGCCACTAAATCTACTCAGCCAGAAATTCTGTAAGTGTCCAGGATTGAGGGCCAAGGAAGGGCTCTGGCTGGCCAGTGAGTTGGTGAGGATCAGTGGCTGTGCAGGAACTCTCAGAAACATTCAGACAGATATATTCTGAAGCACCATACCGTAATCTCACATGGATTTTAGATACCCTGTCAGATGGTGAAAGAGGGCTACATTACTTGGCTTTTGCTGAGAACACTCTCAGCTGCTACAGGGATTTCTGCCACTGCAGTGACAGTGTACAACAATTCTGGATCAACACAAGATCAAACATTTGTTAATTGTCCAGAAGACTGACTTTCCACTGAAAGAAATGTTTGTTGAATCAGAATATTTTGGTTTTCAAAGCTACATAATTAATTTTAATAAGAATGCGTAAAATGCATTTTAAACGGGAAAGTTTTTTCCTAAATGGCAATGTGAATCAACATATTCCCACACAGTGTTTTGATTAGACAGTTCATCATTTTCCAAGGGAAAACAGTGCCTCAGAAATATTTGGCTGTGACAACTCTTTGTATTTAACTGCACTGATAAGAAACAATACAGTGGTTGTTCCTGTGGGCACATGTGTGTCTGAAAAAACATGGAGACAGAACAGCTCAGCCTTTGGAGGTAATAGCTCTGCATTCATTGGGATCAGTGATAGTTCCATGGGATCTTTATTTACTGAGTCCTGGTAAGGATCTGGCTCACTAAATATGCAAGATGAAAGGATCCCAAACCTCCAGCGTACACAGGAGCTGATGACAGACGAGCTACAGATTATTTCAGTGCTTTAATTATTCTTATCGTTTGTCCACATTAACCTGTGGTTTCTGGAACTGCAGTTTGATTAAAATTCTTTGATTAAGCAGATGAGTTGACAAGACAAATGTTCCTTGCAGCCCTCTGAATCGTGGTATGAAGTTAGGAACCTTTCCTTCTTCACTTTTTGTTCATGTTTTCTCTTCCACCCACAGCCCAGGTGGATTTAGGATCACTCAGTAGGGACCTAAACATAAATTGGAGCAGAACCTCTTATGCAAGAAAACGTAGCAGCAATATCTATAAAAGGGAGAGAATGGATTTTCTTAGTATCTTGTGCGCTGTAATTTTTTTAATTGGTGAAATAGTTATCAACTTCCTAGTTCGTTGTTTAAACATCAAAAGAATGATTTTTAAAAGTCAGGCGGATGCTTTGACGAATACAAACGCTCAGTCTGTTACTGATGATGTTCAGGCTGCATCTGAACAAAGTTGTCCAATTCCCTTTGTGTTGCTGTGATCAGGATTTGCCTGAAATGGAGGGAAATATGGGAAGAGGCAGGCGATGTGAGAGAGGATTTGGAGTGGATGGCTCCAGCTTTGTGCCTTTGTAATTATGCTGTGAAGTAATGTGGAGGGATAGTCTTAGGAGCAGATGTTTAAGGATATATTGGCACCACAGGAATCTAAATCTGAATAGGATTTTCCTGACATGAAGCAGAATCAATCCTTTGAAAACAGCAGTGGACATGGATCTGCAGGCTGGTGTGCTCTAGTTGTTTTGCCAGTGCAGCTGGTTAACAGCATAGGAAGAAGTTGTGCCACACCACCATAACTCCTAATTTCAGCACAGACCTGTTGGTAAATAATTTGTTTTGCCTGGGAAACTGGCTTTACAGAGAGGGTGAGGAAAGCTCTGCCTGCAGCAAGCCCTCTCCTAGCAGCCTCATTTACTTCATGAAGTTGTTGCATAGGTTTAGTGTGGATATGGTTATGCCAGGAAGAGGTTTTGATGAAGCAAGAATTGTTTTTATTAAACACAAATACTAAACCAGATTCGTAATCATCTGTGGTACTTCCAACAGAGACAGTGATTTGCTGGCTTTGCTCCCTTTGCAGACCTTGGACAGAGGCTGACTTCTTCAGACAAGGTCCTCACTCTCAGATGGCACAAAGGTTCTGGATGCATCTCTGATATCAAAGCATCATTTTGAGCATTAAGGCTATTGCAGAGTCTGCAAGCTAGACTGCAAACTCATCAGGTCAGGGATGGTGTTTTAAAACCAAGGGGAAAGTTTGGTCCCCCAGTGGGGTCATGGGACTGATTTAGTAAAAATAACTGTTTTTATTGGAAAAGGTCATGTAATGAGAAATCTGGTCAGATTTGATCAGTGTACAGCTATATTTAAGTGACATAGTGATGTCAGACCACCAGTGCTGCTGAGCAAATGTGCCATGTGGCCCATTTTTTACTTTTTCCTCCTGAAATTTATAGGTGAAGGTTCCCCAGCAGGAACAAAGAGGTTTCATTTTGCTCTGAGTGTTTGTCTGCTATTTCACTTGATGTAACAAGTTCCAGGTGAACAGGCAAAATGACTTTCACTCCCATGTTTTTCTTAGGTGCAACCATGTTTTAGCACTTACATCATCAGTAGACAGTGCTGACCATTTATCACATCCAAGAGGAATGGGAATAAAAATCTAAAGCAGCCCATGACCTAGTTTCTTAGCACTGGGCATCCCAATACTCCTTAGCACAAAGGTGATCACAGGGGCAAAACCACAGAGGGTTTGATTCACTTCAGTGTCCCTGCACTGGGGGACTGCAATAACTGCTGAAATCAATATTGCTATTCCACTGTACAAACAGAGCCTTACCAGGATGAATTTCTGTCCTTGGAAACAAAGTGGACATGGATTTGCTCACCTAGTCTGTAGTCCTCTTAATTTTTCTCATGTGAGTAACTGTTCTTGGCAGGGTGTAATAGGGTCTGTGCTTGTGGCCTGGAGAAATTATTATGCTTTTCCTGTAGAGCTATCTGCCTTCCCCCATCCCCGGTTTCCACAGGAAACTGCCTTGTTTGTCACAAGTCATCCCACATCACTGTGGCTCACCAGGGAAATGACAATAATTCAAGTGCTTGGGTATGGGTGTCGAGCTTTTCTCTCCCTGTTGTTTTGTGGCATGACTGATGTTACTTTACCTTGCCTGAAGGCAGTGGTTAAGAGGGCAGGATGAGCAAAGCTGTGATTGCACGAGATGTAAATCTGCTTTGGCTATTTCACTGTGAATACCATTCCACGAGTGGTGTAAGAGTGCTTCAAAGTGGAACAAAGGGAAAGTGGGGATGAAGGAGGAGCAGGGAAAGCAGAAGAGAGCAAGGTCAAAACACCAGTAGCTGCCCCCAGCAGTGTTTGACAAGCCTCATCAAAAGCAAAGGACTAAACTCATCTTGAAAATACTATCCCTAGATGGTAGAAGATGCTGAGAGTTGCTGAAGCAACAGCATGTTTGCATCCTTGTTGTCATATCCATTTCATTTTTGCCGATGAAGAGAAGACATTTATTGTCTCCTCTACAAGTAGGAATTACTCATATGCTGTACTGGAGCCTTGAGAGTCTCTGAACTGTCTTTCCAAAGGCTTTATTGGTACTAAAACATCTTTGCAAATATATACAATCAAGAAGAGAAAAGGATGAGGCTGGATATAGTTTATTAGAGACACCAAGGAAAGAGGCTCAAGATGTGATCCCTTGATCTTACCTGCAATGATTCTGTGTTACAGAGTTGAGAACAGGTATCACTCAAATTAATGCAAGGTAGTAGAGTGGTGTTCAAAGAGGAAAGAGAGGCCCAGGGGTTTGCTTTGGTAGGCACATCAGATCCTGTAAAGGACAGTGGTGTGGTGGTGTATGCATGTTCTGGCTGAGTTACAAATGTGAGTTACTCTGTGAGTCCCAAGGGCTGCTCCTCCAAGCTCTCCATTCACCAGCTGAGGCAAATGCAGACTGCAGCTTGAGGGGAAGGAGAGGGGAGAAAAATTGTAACATCCTATGGTTCCCATGGAGTGTTTTAGCCCACATTCTTTTCTTATTTTTCTTTTCCATCCCTAGCATCACTTGGAATTAACTAAAGTAGTGGGTTTAAATTTGTGTAGTTTACTCTTGCTTGGAGGCACACGGTGTTTCAATGTACCTTACTCAGGTTGAACATAAGTCAATTAGGAGCAGGTAGAAACTAAACTGATTCTGTCGCTCTTAACCAGGGTTTGCATCAGCTTAACTAAATTAGTTTAATTAAATCAAACACTGCTGCATTCCTCAGTACTCAGAAACAGTGCCTGTGCTTGTGCATGTGTAACGCCGAAGATGCACGTGTGCTGAATATGGATGACATCACGTGCAAGCAAATTTCTGAATAACAACCTGCATATCTGTCTGGGCATTTATAGGTTGTCAATTACTCTGATGTTGTGTCTAATGGGGAGATGAAAATCCCCCTATAAATTCAGCTCACTGCTTTGGCGGCTTTGCTGACAGACTAGTAAACAATTTCTATGCAGAGTGTGATTTTCTAGTTTAGGAATGGAGCCACTTAGATTAGAACTCAGTGTTTTAGTGAGAAATGTCTAAAACGTTTACATAACCTATTTACATATGAATACAAACATTACAGGCTTTATATTAACAGCCCTTGTTGTTGCTCATTACTATGCATAGAAAAAGACATCAGCATTTCTAGTAGCATCTACAAAATTATAAATATGTGATAGAGTAATTACTGATTTGGAAATCCAAATTATATTAAAATGATTGTAGCATCTGTGTCTCCAAAAACCTCTCCATTTGTCAATTCTAATCTTCTATTGCTTAGGCAATAAACATGAGTCTGATGCCTATTTACAGAGTTGTGTATGAATCCCACCCGCCCCTTGAAATTTAAAAAGAAAGTGGAGGAAGGAGTGTTTTGATATCAAGGTACCTGAAATTGGTTAATAGTTGTTTCTTTCACCTTTTCTTTACCCCACACCCACAAAAATAAGAGAATTGATGATAGATGTTACAGATTTATCTGAAGCAACGGGGAGTTGCCGGGAAGGTCATTCTGGAGCTGATGAGATTCTGCTTGCACAGTAAAAACTGCCAAGGAAGTTCCTTCCAGAAAACAAAGGGATCAGTTCAGGGCTGATCTTTTACTCTTTTTACTGCAGCCCTACTTGAGCCAAATGGTTATGAAGGGACTCCTGTAAGCCAGGGAAGCATTTGGTGTGCTCCATGGCACGAGTGAGCGCAAGTCAAGCCTTACTGTGGTGACTGTGATGCAAAGTAGGAACCAGGGTGAGGTTCTGATGCCCTTCATTGTAACAGAGTTTTACTTCCAGAGCAGACCCTGTGGATCTCAGCAGGTTTGGGCAGCAGATTTCCCAAGCCAGTAAATAGTTATAGAAGTAATATGTTGTTTTTTTTTCTTCTGTGGCTCTTAAAAGACTTTGCAGGGAGGGCAGTGTCATGCCTCCAGTGGTGCGGAAGAGCAGAGGTGTCCTCCATAAGGTCTCTGTGCCTCACAACAGAAATCTCAGTAGGAGCTCCTTTGCTGCTCCCTGTCTGGGCTTTGGGCCACTAAAAGATGCCACCTGAGGGAATTTATTCCTGGCTGATAACTGTGGTTATTTGTTGGAATGTCCCCTTTGAGGTTTTTCGGTCCTGGAGCAGAATTCGGGCAGGGGGAGTCAACAGGAGATGATTTGCTTGGGAATAATGTGCTGCCTAGGCAGAGCAGTTGCTGATGTTGTGGGTGCTCCGATAAGCTGGGCAGGGATTGACGTTGTCACGCTGACCTTTAAGGAGGTCTTTGGGAACTGGTCCATGTTTTTCCCCTTGTCTGATGATGGAGAGTGAATGCTTCATCTGAAGTGGTATGTTTTCCCTGGCGTGCATGTCCCAGTTTTAGCTGAGCCATCCGTGATTCCCCCTGTGGCTTTAATTATGGTGCTGCCTCTAGTTGTCATCTCTGTTTACACCTTCCACTTACACCACACAGGGACTTAAAGGCTCGTATATGCATAGTAACGGTTCCACGAGATGAAATGCTGCTGTATAAATAAAGCATTCATCACACCTGCAAGGGAGGTTTGAATAAAATCCCACATAGTTTTACTGCATGAGCAATGAAAGATCAGAAATGACAAATGGGTTGACAAATGGTGTGCAGTGCATAAATAGCATTATTTATTTGCTCAGTCGTGTCGGAGTGAGTGAGATGAGGCTTGCTGGTGTTTTGAGAGAGTTGTCAGAGCATTTGTAAAGGCAGAGGCTGCAGGATCAAGCCCCAGCCCCTGCACTAGCAGGTGGGTAGCCATTAGCTGGGAAACCAAAGTGGCTTTTTTCCCAGGCATGGTTGCAGAGAGTGAGACTTAAGATGAGACTGATTGGGACAGGGGAAATTTCCTAGCTGGTCAATATTTTAGGGTTTGCCTGTCAATCTGTTCACAGTGAACTTTCTCAGCCCTGCCCGTGTGTCTGTACTGGCTAATTCATTGCAATGGCTATTGGCTATTTATACATGACACTTCAAAAAGCCTGGAGTAAGACAAAATCTGTCAAAAGCAGAGATGAGGAAAAGCCTCATCTTTTTCATCATTTCAGCATTCAACAGCCTCGATCTTCTCAACATTTGGATGAGATTTGTCTGTCAATGGATGCTCTGAGAAAGAAAGAAGGAAGAATTTGGACACCACCTGTATCTTAACTAGCAGTTCTTGTTTACACTAACAAAGAGAATAAAATGCTGTGGCTCACCTATATTTTACTGCATTCAGGGTTAGAAGCAGTGAATGTAGTGAATGCAGTGAATGTTCTCCACTTGTTAGAGCCAGGCTGCAATATGGACTCCCAAAGTACTGCAGGATTTTAAGTCTCCTTTCAGAAAAAGGTGGAGCCCCTTGCAAAGAGGCTTTGACTTCACCACTATAAGGGATGCTCTGCTACAGGCTGGGAACTAAGTCTTTACAGCCATCCAAGGAATCAAATCTAGTTCTTTCAGAGCTGCAGAACAAAATCTGTGAATTACTGCAGAGAGCAGGGATAAAGTAGCTGCAAGCATCATCAGACCAGTATGCTTGGCATTAATGGTCTCCATGGCGTGCAGACTTCAGAGCTTCTTGTGATTTTAAAGTCTGGGAGGTGTCGTGGCATTATTAACAGCTCCTTGCTGTGAGTTGCTGAGCTGCTGCAAGGGCCCCAAGTGTCACGTGGCTGGGGGAATTGCTCCTTGGTGCGTGGCTGTCACCTCTGTACCCGTGCCTTTGTCTCCTGGAAAGAAAAGGGCGCTTTATAAATACAAATGTCAGTAGGGCACATGTGGAATTGGATGTGTCAAAACATCCAGTAGCAACTCCAGGGTCACAAGCATCCAGCACAGAGTTCAGTAGGGCCAAAAGCCAGTTGGCAAGTTACCCTTGGCTGAGAAACACAGCGTGAGTCGGTGTGTTCAGAAATCATTTTCTGGTCATGGTGCCAGTGCTGAAAAGCTGCTTGAGCTGTGGCCTCTGCTCAGCAAGGGACACTTTCTGGGTTTTCTCCCTCACTAGGGAGAAATTTTCCCATTACCTCACCAAAGTTTGTCTGAGCAGCCACAGTCAGTTCAGTGAAAGTCCAGAGAGTCTGGGCAGCTGGTAAGTGTTTTTGTCTGGCTCTTTGCAGTTCAAGTGCTTGCTTTCATTGCTTGTACAAAGCTGGGGACAGATTTTTCTCCTCAAAACTGGATCTTTTGGTAAGTCAGAGCTGAGGAGCTGTTTGTGTGACAGCAGGAGGGGGGCAAGACAAGCATTTTAGAGAGAGGGTGTTTAGGATGTAGCATGTGGCTGATAATCCTTTAGAGAAGTCGGCCACAGTTACAGTGGGTGAATGTGGGTCACATGTATGGCGTGGTCCTTTTTACAAATCTTTAGCAATCTTTTAAAATCTTAACATTCCAGGCAGACTTTGGGCGGATGGTTTGGGGACTCCTTCTGGTGGCACGAACTGGTGAAACTTTACATATTTTCTTAGTTACAGGAGTACCCTTGACTGTGCACTCCTCCTACCCAGCTCAAACACTGTTAATGATCTGTGGTGCCTGTAAAGGACTCTTCACCCCCTCGGTTTCCTAGGACGTGGATCATGCCTGTGGGCAACTATAAGGCCAGCAGCATGTTTGGGTTTTTTTTCCCCAGGAGCAGGTTGCTTTTTTGATAGTTGCAGCAAAGTGAGTTAGTTGATGCCTTCCTCCCATGGGTGCTGAAGTACTCATGACCTAGCCCATGATGTGGTTGGGAACAGACCATGTTGCTCAGGTGTACAGTAGGTCTCCTAAGGCAACAGGTGTCAGAGGCCGTGGTCCTCTCCTCCCTGGTGATAGGTGGCAGAGAGAGCTAAGGGCAGTCCACGGAGCATTAATGCATGAAAATATCCTTCATCTTCTTATCCTTCAAATGCAGGGAGGAGGAATACGATAGTGGGAGCTATGGTCTCTTGGGAAACCCCACTGACAAATCTGAGGGCTTTGCATGGCAGAAACAGTGCAGCTCACTGTCATAAAATAGAGAATTTTATTTGCTTTTATTAAGTAACAGAAGCTTAATTAAGTTTCTCCTGAATGTAATGAAACAATACAGCTGAATGTAGGTCAGTCCCAAGTAATTGTTTCACTGCTTTAGCGGCTGTTTAACTAATGTTTGAGTGTTAAATAGGAATGCTGATATTTTATTTCTTTTTTTTTTTTCTGTTTTAGAAGGGGCTAAGTGGTCTCTTTCTCAGGGGACTGTGAGGTTAGCCTTGGCCCTTTGAACCTAATTAATCACTGGCGAGGCTCTTCCAGGACTGGCTGTGGAATGCTCTTTAATTGCTCACTTGTGCAGTCATTTGTTTTGTTTAACCTGCGACGGATTAAACTCGGTTATAAAGGTCCCTGCTTCTGTTGTCGAACAGCTCCAGCCATGCAACAGCAGGCTCTCTGCTGGATTCCCGACCCCCCAGGGATGGAGCAGGGAGAACAGGAGGGATACCTCTCCCTGCTCCCCCTCTCCGCTCCGCCTGGACACACTGGTGTTTTCGTGGGTCCCCCCATCACTGGCCGTGAGCTTCCCAGGGTGTGCTCTTGGCAAAGGGAGGATCATTAGCTGTTACTATAACCCAAGAATTCTCCAGATATCTCCTTCGCTTTCTTTCATTAGATGTGAAACTTTAGAGACAGAAACTTTAATGATTTTCTGTGTGCGTGTGTAACCCTGTATGCTCCGCTGGGACCCCTCTGGCATCCCATGTCTCCGAACAGCTGTCAGGCAGCTCAGATGCTCTTCCAAACTGCCAGTCTCCAAAAATATTTCCTTCTCTTCCCAAGTATGGAATTTCGCCTCTGAGTCAGAGAGTCTGTGCAAAGCAATACTTGGTTTTGGTGACAAAGTTGAAGCTACCCAAAACATTAGGGCCAGAAATAAAATCTTTTAAACCAGTTGGGGTGGTGACCATGGCTGTGAATTTCCAGGCTACAGTGAGACTCTGCTTTCTCTTTCAGCCCCAGTGAATTGTTGTGAGACATTGTGTTTCTTGTAATGCTTGCCATTAACATTCAAAAGAAAGCTAGATCATTTTAACATGTTTCAAAAAGGGATGTTAAAATTTATCTTCCTTTTTATTAGATCCACTGCAGCAAGGCACCCAGTGGCTTTAGAAATGTAAGTAATGAAAAGCAGAGAACAAATGTTAACTGTAGAAATGATTTATGGAGACATCTGATGAATTTATCCTGCATCTTTACCCTTTCATCCATCTCCCTGGACTTCAGCTAGTATGTCTGAGCAGCATCAGTCACATATTTTAAAGCTGACTTGCCAGAGACACGCTCCATACTCTGGAATGTGGATTTCCCAGTTTTTGCCCCACCTAAGGCTCCCATACAATCCTTTGCAGGCTTTTTACAATTTTTTTTTTCCACAGAACTCTCTGGGTTGGATTACCAAAGTAGGCACTCTGTGACACAGCCTGCTGCCTGAAAAATGCGTAATAGCTGTCAGCTTCAACTGCTCCCCATGAGAATTGAGAAGTCCCAGGCTGTGCTCAAACAGCTGGGGCTTTTTGTAGCTCCTCTAGGAAGAACCGAGCTCTTTGGAAAAATCCAGCCCTGGTGGGAGGCAGAGGCTTTCTGGAAAACTTGGGCTTTGAGTTTAGTTTCCTCAAAGGAAGCTGTCTTACGTACAGCGAGTTTAGTTCTTTAATTCTCAGGAGGGCTCTGTATTATGAAGTCCTGAATCCTCTACTAACAAAGTATTTTCCACATCGTCACAAAGAAGACTTGAGGTTTTGCAGAAGCCCTGTTCCTCTGTTCCTACCAGCCGTTGTCCTGCAGATGTTCAGAGGCCCTCTTCCTATCAGGCTTTCCCTCAAAGGAGTTCTTTTAGCCAAATCTCTGTTTTTTAAACATATGTTTTAAAGGCAGATAGGGTATGTAATGAGCAAGTAGTGTCCCTTTCAGGATGGTGATGAGATAGGGTGAGGTGGCAGAAGAGCTGGTGGGCTTACATAGCTGATAAGAGATAGATAGATAGATAGATAGATAGATAGATAGATAGATAGATAGATAGATGTGCACAGGTGTGGAAGGAATGGGTGGTGGGGGTTGAGAGGGTAGAGGTAGAGACTTCCCCCAGCTTAGTGCTGAGCACAGTGTGAGAAACCCTCTCAGGAGCTGCTGGACATATGTTTTTAAAAATGCTTCCTTCCATCCCTTCCTATGTTGCTGCCTGCAGCCCCCAAATGTTCAGTGCTGTGTTTAGACATTTTGAGCAACTTCTCAATGGCAGTTTCAATAAATTTGATATTTGGCTTTTTTTTTTTTTTTTCCCCTTACCATTTGATTCTGAATGTGTTTTGGTTGGGCAATGCAGAGCTGGGAAGCGCATGGAGGTTTTGTGACACTGTGATTTCTCTGGAGCTTCGAATCAAAGTGCGGGCTGCCTTTATTCAAGCTTTGGGCTGAAGATCAAAGAGGCAGCACTGGTTGTGTTGGAATAAAATAAAAAAAGAAAACACTTTTGAACACTGAATAACATACTTAGTTCACTTCAGGATTATTTTTTGAGAAAATTTGGTTTGTTTCTGATTATTATTTGTGTTGCTTTAATGCCTGAGACACAGAGAGGGCCAAGTCTCCTTTGCACGGGGTGCTGTGCAAAATCAGGGGCTGTGAACAGATGCTGTATTAATAGCACACGATGTGGCAGGCTGTTGGAGGCTGTTTGTTTACCCACTAATATTATCTTTATGTCTGAACTGCCTTAGCCGTGGTGCTAAAGTCCCAACCTGTCACATGTTGATCCTGTGTTTCATTTGGTCAGGAACCTTACTGTACCCTGCTGCCTCCCTCCCACCCCACCAAGAGGCTGAGGGCCAGTTGCCATCTTACCTAAAATCTGCGGACCTTTTCTTAAAAATCACCTCAGTATCCTGCTATTGGCAAGAGCGATGAAGAGAGATGTTGCTCTAGGTTGTAGAAGCAGTACTGCCAGGGTGCCTTTGGTCCACTCCTTAATTCATCAGGGAGTTGCCCAGCCCTGACCTTCTGTGCTGTTAGGACATGTTCATTTTTGTTTCATTCAGTTATTATGTCAAATCTGAGATGGAGTGCAGTACAAATTATTTTGGCCCCAAACCTTTCTTTAACCCTGTTTGCAGAGGTGAAAGGCTAATATGTTAAACCTACCAGCCCATGCATACAGATTACTTCGGCCCCTTCAGAGACAGTATTCTCTGATTTCAGTTTTATCTTTTGCAGGAGCTGTTGAGTGGCTGGGATGGGGGCACTGGGTGGTGACAGTAAATGGCAGCAGTAACCTGACAATTAGTGAAGGGGCATGCAGTGGAAGTAATACTGGATTTTCCTTTGAAAACAGGGTAGAATATTCACTTACAGGGTTTTTTGTTAATATATTTAAAATGTTTCTAAATGTTCATGTTCAAATTTTCTTTCTGCTTAACCAGTGCTGAGCAGCAGGCACCTAAGTACCTCTAGGTGCTACAGGGCTGCAGCACCTTGGTGTCAGGCAGAGCATCGCTCCCTGTGCTGCAGGTTCAGTGGACAGGCAGGAAATGGTAGACTGAGAGTCTGAACACACTTCAGAGCTGTTGGAGAGAAAATAATCCACTGCAACTTTCTCTGGCTATCCCAGGTCTGGGTAGCTGCACTATAGAAGAAAAAAATGGGCTTTAACTCACATTGACTTGTGTTAAAATGGCAATGAAGACAAAGTAAGGTGGAGTGCCAGCTGAAATTCAGCCCAGATCTCCTTTAGCCTTTAATTTGACCTCCTAGCCCAAATTAAAAACCAGATTGTTTTTTGTTCACAGTTATTTTAACTAGTGTTAAGTCTGGCTAAACCAATGAGCCTTTCATTGGTTGGTTTGTTTGAGGTGTTTGCTCTCCTCTCCAGATACCCCGACAGTGTTTTGTAAAGTGTTTTTTTTATTAGGCTGCTACAGAAGTTTATGGAGTTGGAAAAACTAGAGTACCTGTAAAAGGGCAGATGTAGCTCTTGAAAAGATGAGCTTTATAGTCTTAAGGCCTGGCTGGTGTGGTGTTTAGCCCTGAGGACCATCCAGTAATGTTAGCCTATGTTGCAAACCTGGCTTGTGTCCTCAGCTCCCTGCAGCTGGAGCAACACTGGGACTGCTTGAGGTGTGCTCGGTGCAGATCTGTTTCCCATGCTGACCCAAACTTTTTGTCCAAATGTACCCAATGGCTCAGGCAGATTATAGTTCTGTTGTTCCTGCTCTAAGGATGAGACTCTCTTTTACCAGGCTTGTGTTTAGGTTTGCTGTAGCTGGAGGGATGCTGTACCCTGGCACATCAGCACAGGGCTCTTGGCAGGTTCGCCTACACATTCACTGCCTTTGGGGGTTTCACCTCCTCTCCTCACTATGCTAATTGCAAAGAGATGGGGGAAAAGAAATCCAAGGAAACTATAAAATGTGAGAGCCATTGTGTGATGAAGCACAGAGGAAAAAGCTTGTGTTGCTTGGGGGAACTCTTGTTTGGGGGTTGATGATGAATCACATCATCCTCATTGCCCTGGACCTCAGATTACCAGCCTGGGGAGTCCCTCGCAGTTGAACAGATACACCATGTTCAGGGGTGCCCCAAATTTCTATTAAAACTCTTACATCTTGTAAATTTGCTGTTAAATGCCTCTTGTTAAATTTTAAGGGCCTTATCAATGAGTTGAAACAGCGCAATTACTTTTTTGGTTTTTACTGCGTAAAACTGGTATTTAATTTATTTCCAGGACCTGTTTTCCTTCTTGCTCCCAGGCTCTCCATAACATATCAAGGTAGTCCCTTTGGTGACCTTTGCAGTTCATATTTGGTTTGGCTCTGCAAGGTTTTTCTGGTGTTTTGCTGGCTGGGGTTCTGGGGTGGTTTCGGTGACTTGATTTTCTTAAATATTCCTTTGTTCAATATAACGTAATAACAAGGGGAATGAAATAGGTTGGAGCTATAGAAAGAGGACTCTTTTTCCCATCAAACTTGGTAAGATATTACAATAATCATAGCAGTTTAAATGTGTCTCGTTGGCATATCTGCACAGAGGCACTCGGTGAGGCTGCAATTAGAGTGCTCTGCCTCATCTTGTATTAGTTTGATCACATAAGAAGCAGCCTATCTGACAGCTCTAGCACCTGGATAATTAAAACCCGTCAATAAAACAACAAAATGCACTGTGTAGTGGGACTCGTCTGTGCTAGCATTAAACACCGCAGATAATTATATCGCAGCAGAGGTTGGAAAGCCAGCCTCTCAGTGCTCTGAAAGATCAATAAAAAGGCCCATTCATAATGAAAAAAATGCTAGAGAAACTGGATTTTCATCTCCCTGTCATTACACCCTTTGCTTTTAAGGTTTTTGCAGAGGCAGAAAAAGATTCTGTTGAGGAATTCTTTGTTTCTGGAAGCTAAACAGGTGGAGGATTTAGCTTTGCTTTTGTGCAACATATTACTAAAATCAAATGTGCTGAACCAAAGTCTTTTCTCAGAGCTTACAGTTCTATTCTCCCCTCTCCACCCTCCACTGCCTCCCTTCTCTGCTTGCTTTTTTTTTTTCTTCTTTCCCCCTTATTTGCAACCCATCATGTGAGCTCCACTTTTGAGTGGAATTTCTCTTTGCTTCCTATTTACTTTCTCCAGGGCATTATTATTATTTTTTTTTTCTCTTGACTCTTCCTAAAGGGTTGATTTGGAAATATCATATATTGACAGGGGAGAGCACACTCCTGGCTGACTTATTTGCTGTGACAGCCTCTTTCTTAAAGCACTCATCCAGAGAGGAGATTTTTGTGTTCCAGGGAAGGAAAAGGATGTCTTGCAGCGTTGCCATGAAGGATAATGAATTAAGTCTGTCTGTTACTGTAAAACCATTAGAAAAGCATAATAGACCTTGAGAAAGAGGCTTAGATATTGATGTCTAGGCTATATTAGCGTGCCTGGGCACATGATGCCTGCCTTATCTTTGCAGAAAAAAATGAACTCTGTGTCAAGTAGGTGTTTCAGCTGAGGGCAGAGACAAAGAGTGCCTTGTTTTTTTGGCAGCCAGTGCTCCTGAGCACAGGTGAGTGGTTTGGTTGGCACACGTGGCATTGAGAATCCCTTGCTGGAAGCTTCTGCAGGTGGAGGGCTAGCACCAGCTGTGAGCAAGGTGTGTTAGCAGACTACGGGCTGGGTATGGCAGCTCAGTATGTGCTGTAGAAATCTAAGTTCATGGTTGTGAAGTTTTCCAAACTTCGGGGTATTTAAGAGCCTACTTTGGACTCTTGACAGTCTGTGGATCCAGAGGAGGCAGGCAGCTTCCCCATTTGTAGTAGTTTCAACTGTGCCCTGTGCACAGGAGCTTCTGGTGTTGCAGAAATTGTTGCTTCACCTCTGAAGGGCTTGTCTCTGAACGAGAAGGGAGAGTATGTTGGGATGAAATGAATGTTTGAGCTCTAGGCTTGTTGTGGAGCTGTGCATGGAGTCTGGTTGCTCTTCTCCTGATGTCCCTAGCACGACAGGTGCCTGCCTCCGTGGTTTGGGCACCTGTTTTTATTGTCTGGGCCAAACTCCTAGATGGGGAGTTGGAGGGCTTGCTGCTATTGCACCTGCGATGATTAATGCTGCAAGGTTTTTGTTTGGGATTGATCTTTTATTTTGTGCTGCCTTTGCATTTCTGTTCTGGCAAACATGTTGCCCCAGACATGTCTAGGCTGATGTTATTGACATGTCTATGCTATTAAAGTTTCTGGAAAGGCCTAAAATAAACTGTCAAACTATTATTTTTTTCCTTTCTGTGTGTCTTGCTTCATATATTAACAATGTCAGCATTGAAAAAAAAAAAAAAAGATATCACAGCAGGAATAAGCATCTGTTTATGTCTGAAGTATTTCTGCTTCACTATCAGAGGATGACCTTGTCACTTAAAAATCATAAAAATATTTCCAGGGAGAAGAAACAGAAGTTTGCTGAAGGGAAATGAAGTTTTGGTGTTGTTTTTAGTTAAAGTCTGAATGGAGAGTTGTAAGCAGAGCTGAGCCCTGCAGCTGGTCCTGAACTCAAATGTTTCCTTCAGTCCCACTGCTATAAATGCAAAACAAATGCCGTATGAAATATAATTCCTGTTTCACGTTAAAACTCCTGAAAGTTGTTTTCCACTGGAATTGGGAGAAGTTCTGCAAAAATAATCCATGTTTTCTGTTACAGTGTGTTTGTTACACTGGATTGACACCTTGCTTCTAGGTTAAATACTTTTCCACATATCCAGGTGGAAAGACAAAATGGGAGTCTTAACAAGTAGGAATAAATGCATGGAAAGAATGCATAGCCACCTTTTTTTTTCTTTCTTGCTTTCTTCTTTTCTTTTTTGTCTATTTTTTAATCTTGCGACTGCAACAATGTACACTCTCCCGGTAGGGTGATTTTTCCTCTCAAAAACATAGATGTGAATAACATGAACTTATGTTTATGAGATGATGGATGCTTAAAGGCTGCCAAGTACCTTGGACTGACTTTTAGGAGGGTTTGAAGTACTCTCTTTTCCTGAACATACAAGAACATGCAGGAATCAGTGTCTCAAGTGGGGCTGATCATGGGTTATGCTTTGGTTTCTAGTCTCTTGGTTGGTCTTGGTGAGCTGTGTGGACACTCTTGGTTCAGGGAAAGTGTCCACAAATCCCAGCAGCAATTAGGGAGGTGGCCCAAGACATGCAGAGGGTCCCTGAGAAGGCATAACAGGGACAAGGGAGTGATGGCAGGTAGAAATAAGGACTGCAAAATAAAGCAAACCAACACACACACAAAAAAA